>JAUMHI010000211.1:239826-262135 GCA_032359435.1 Enteromius unitaeniatus | reverse complement strand
ATCTGGAATGAATTTTAGATCTTTAAGTCCATCTCATGAAAAATCAGAGCAGAAACAAAGGTGTTGCGTTTATATTTGTGTTGAGTGTGTGTGTGTATATATATATATATATATATATATATATGTATACATATATACATATAAATTCTGTAATATATTGTTAAAAGAAAATATAGTACTCTAAAGGAAGGGCATCAGCCACAATGCTCTCAGAGATCTTTCTTATGAAAAGTCTCTAGGTTATAATTCATATTTTACATATGGTCAGTCAAGACAGCAACAGGTATATGTGAGTGGAACCAGATATCGTAAAGCCTGAAGAAATTTTTTTTTTTCTTTACATTTTATACATAGTTTTGCCTTTGGACAGTACAGTAAAGATAAAGTGATTGTACCCAAATGAAGTAAAGAATTGAAATTGAAACCCAAAATCATAGTTTAACTATTTTGGATGTTAAAAGCCATTGAGCACCACTGTCTTGGATGGAGCTATTTAAAAGGCATTTAGAACAGTCTTTATGTCGTGAGCACTATGATGTTGTCTAGGTAGGCAGCTCATTAGGTTTTTGAACAAGACTATTGTTTGACAGGTGGGACTGTCGGTAAGTAGAGTAATTAACACTGATTAGATGAGCTAACAATGCTTTCATACATTGTGTGTGTGTGTGTAGCACATCTAAGGATTAGCATTTTCTCTTTTGAGCAAAAGTGAAAAGGGGAAGAAACAGCTGTAGGGAGCAAAACAACGAAACTCGCAGAAAGTTGATTTGTGCTGCACATCTAAAAGTGTACATCTTTCATCTTATAGTTTCTTTAATTGTGGCATTAAGTGTATCTAATGTACCTATATTTCTAAAAGGGACAGTTCCCCCCAAAATAAACATTGTGATCCTATACTCACTATACTGTGGTTCCAAACCTGTATAACCTGACTCCTCAGAACACAAATATGTTTTTCCTTGCCTGCTGACTTTGACTGTCCATGAAAGAACACAACTCATACTCACACGAGGTTGAGTAAATGCTTATTTTTTAGCCAAATATTTCTTTAAATTCAAGCAGATGATGTTATACTTACACAGACACCCAAAGCAAGATCCAGACAGTGGAGCTGAGCAGACAGATGAGGGTTTTTGTATGAAGACACTAAGCTCTGCGCAACACTAACTCAACAACCCACTAGCACCTTGATTTATGTCTTCCTGCCTGATACAGTGGTTCAGAAGTAGCCTCACAAACACAGAGCACCCGGATTACATGTGTTTCTGTGTGGAGTGTCACCCGTGTGATTATAACCCTGTTGCTCAAGGATCTTTGCTTAGACGGACAGGAACCGCTCGTGAGCTTCTCGAGGGTCTCTAGCAAGGCTTTTACTACTAGAGTTACTTGCTGATTAGCCCTTGGGCAGAGACTGAACTGGAATTGCTGTGGGGTTTCTATTGGCTCCTGAACTAATAACCCATTTGTTGGATCCTAGGGTGTGTGTGTATATATAAATGTCTATACACACAGGTGCACGCGCACTTTCTCAAACTGTAATTGTCACCAAAATATATCCCAAATGCCCAGTGTGCACAGAGGCTGCTGTTTGATGTGAACCTATGCACTCAGGGGGTGGCAGTCATTTGCCGCGAGCAAACAAAGATATTGCGCATTGCAGCAGCTGCTCGTATATAACGGCCCATGCGAGCGATGAGGTTTACTTTCAGTAGTTGCTGAATTTATGGGCCATTTATGGTTTAGTAGCTTGATTCATTGAGAAATCCTAGCGCTAATGCTCCTGGCAAGTAAGGCTCCGGCCCCTGAGGTTCCCTTTAGGGTGTGGGTGGATGACAGCACACCAGACAAGGATTCACTGTCGGCTCCCACTCACACACATCGACACGGGAAAGCAGTGTGTTACATTAATCATTGCAAATGTGATTCGAAGGGATTCCGCTAGTTTTTGTTTGTTTTCGTTTTTTTCAGTTTTGTTCCACTTACAGTTTATTTTGATAGTTCACTTTAGACATTCTACAAACTATAAGTAACTTTGTAACTACATGTCAACTAATTCTAATTAATTTGCACCTACATGTCTACTAACTCTCAAAGTAGGCTGTTAGCATAGGTTTAGGGTTAGTAGAACAAGTTTACGTATGCTTTCAAAGTTTCTGAAAGTATGCTGTGAACAACTTTTAAAAAATTGTTAGAACATATTAAGCAGACAGTCAACTAATACTCTAATTACTGCTAGTTGACATTTAGTCAAAAAGTTACTTACTGTTAGTAGAATGTCTGAAGTGGACCAATGAAATAAAGTGTTACCGCAAATTCTTGCAGAAGGGTTTTGTTCTAAAATCTTGCCACTCTTATAAATGTAGAGAATAATAGTGATTGTGAGACTTTAAAATATAAAATAAAGTCACATTGTGTAAGATATATGTACATATATGAGTAAAATTCAGAGAAAAGGCTATCAAGTTGCAGCAAGATAATTATTTTTAGATAGGAAGTCAATTTAGAGAACCAGTCACAACTACAACTACTATTAAATTAAATAGAAAAGAAATAAAGTTGCAAATGTGAAGTATTATGTATATACATTACAATAATTTTAATTCACCAAGCAAGCATCAAATTGCTCAAAAGAGACCGCAGTTTTACATTTTTTACAGGAAAAAAAAAATTAAAAAAAAAAAATTGAAAACATTTTATTTCTTTTATTTTTATTTTTTTAAGAATCCTGGGGGGAAAAAACTCTTTCCGCATAAATATTAAGCAGTAAAACCATTTATAAATGCTTATTGCACATCAAATCAGCAAATTAACTCGCCAGCGTTTTTATTTTAAGTTGCCAGCATTTTTTATGATTTTCACCTAAATTTGACGGCATTCAGAATATTTTCTGATAAGCATATATGAACATATTATATTTCAAAATAAAGAATCAAGCCTCTACTTTCAAACATTGTTTTCCATTTTATTCTATCTTTATGTGTTCATGTTTTATCATCACTTGAATGCAGACAAAAAACTGTAGTAGTGATTTTTATCAAAGTACTGTATTGTCAAGCAAAATGCATTCAGATATCATATTGTTTCACCTGTAAATAATTATATGACTAAATAAAATTGCATTCAGTAAACAGAACAAACACAAACGTTTAAGCACACATAAACACAAACACACACAGACCTTTATACACACACACACACATACATGTTTTTGATCCTTCTGTTTATGACAATTGTCGTTTTTGTCAAGCCAGTAGCCACTCATTCAAGACATGCGCTAGGGCATGCCTTACCGTAATACATCAATACACAATACAAGTAATGCTGAAAAATCAACTAATAAATTAGATTTTTAAAATATATTAAAACATAAAATAGTTTGTTTAAAATAGAAATAGTATTTCTGATATTATTTTTTTATTTTGATCAAATAAATGCAGCATTGGTGGACATAAGAGACTTAAAAAAATCTTACTTCAAACTTTTGAATGGTATAAATGATTAATTGTAATAATTAATAAATACACAGTCACATTGTGAGATATAAAGTTGAAACTGTGGTAATGTCTTATAGAAATAAAATAGCTTTTGTGAGAGATGCTGATGCAGTTACGAGAAATAAAGTTAATTTCTAAACCCTAAATCTTTTAAATCTAAAGCACACATACTAACCGCATTTGTCTCTCCATGGTATTTTCTAACACACACTTAACTTTTGGCATGAAACCTAGTTATGCCACAGCTTCGTTAGCATACAGAGAGAGCAAATGAATCCTCAGGGATATGTAAAACAAAGCATCCCTGGACGGTGTCCCAAAACGTCCAAAGAAATCTGCAATAATAGGACAGGATTTGCAGTTAACTCCCAACATTACAATCAAGCTACAAAGCTCTCACTTGATTTCAGAGTCTTCAGAAGCGTCGCATCTCGAGCCGTCCTAGTTACAAACTAGACAAAACCACCCTGTAATTTCAAAGTTGTAGGTGTCTAGCTTTCAAACCCCGGTTAATTTACAGCGCCATTACCAGTTTAGCTGGAAACTAAGAGGAACAGTTGCACCCTCTGACATTTCTTACCTCTGAAGAGCCATTAAGACAAATAGCCTCTCCCCCTCTGTTCACTTGATGAAGGACACTGACCTTCTGATGGGGGCCTTATTTGATGTGAACCTGATAGCACCATCTTTCCAGCAGACAGATCCCACCTCTATTCCCAGAATGCCTTTGGGAGACAGTTTGATGTAATGGGAGTTATATAAGTTAGATGTACATTCTCTCCAGAGCGCAGAGAGAGGGAGGTGACGACAGAGAGAGAGAGAGAGAGAGTCGGAGATGGTTGTAAATTTTTAATTTATTTGGTGCAGCTTCAACTGCTGTGTCCTGCCCTCATGCACTCATGCTCCGGCTCCGTCTGACTCGCACCACAGCACCATCGAACCTGTGTGTGTGTGTGTGTGTGTACGCGTGCGCCTTTGTTATTTTGTAGAAAGCGTAAATAATTACTCAAGCTTTCTGGTTGGTTGCTCTAGCTCTGGGGTGTTTGAACAGTTATTTTAAAAGGTTGGTTATTTTTATGATACAATCAAATATTCATGGGGGATAGAGGCCTTATAATGACGCACCCATTCGTTGAAGAGAGTGTGTGTGTGTTTGTGTGTGTATGAACAAAGACATTTACTACGGATAAGCATATTAGAAATGTGCAAATTACTTTGCATTAGTTTAAATCATGTTAATCTGTAGTTTTAAACGCTCTCTAAAAGGTCAAGTGTGTAATTTCTGTGCCGCTAGCATCATTAAGCTGAATTTTTAAACAGGTTTTTGGGTTTCTACCCCCTTATTGACTTAAAGAGGTGCAGACATAAGAAACATTTTTTGGGGGTGCAGGGAGTCAAGTCACAACGCAGGACAGATTCAAATCTTCACTGGCTATACCACTAAGGCCTAATATATAATAAGGATGTGGCCTTAATATGAACTGAGTTTATATATATTTATATATATATATATATATATATATATATATATATATATATGAGTGTATATTAATTTATAATTAAATAAATACTAGCAATGTAATGCAATGTAATTTCCGCAAATTTCAAAATGAATATCTGATTTTCATGCTATATATATATATATATATATATATATATTCTGTGATGCCTTGTATCATTTGATACGATTGATTTTAGTTTTTTTGCAGATAGCTGATGCTTTTACCTATATTTGTTTATGTATTTAAGTCCCTCTTGTGCAAAAATTATGAAAAAAATATTTTAATGTTGGATAGTTTGAAGCAAAAAACCTTATCAAAGTTCTTTCTTTGTCTGTATACGTTAAATACATTATTAAAAATACATTTTTAAGTGTCATTTTTATGATTTTATTCATGTACGTTATAGTTTCTGACCTTTAAATCTAAAGAGACTCATGATTTTATGACTTGGTGCTTGATTCAGAAACACAAATATCTTCATTTCATTTGTTTATTTTTATTTTAGTACAATAGGCCAACAGCGCCCCCTAAGTAAATATAGTGCCTTACGAATTAAATGCTGCGATCCAAAACAGTAAATTTAGTCATCATTCAGGCAAAATGGAGCATGAGTTATGCATCATATCGGCAAGGCATATTCGCATAAAAAATTAAAAACTTTAAAATCTAGAAACTAGATTTCCAATATAGTATAGAAATTTAATCAGTTATAAGAGCATTTATCAGCTGCAATATTAGTGCAATCACATTGTTCAGGGTGCAGAGGTTAGCATCATCATTTTGCCTTGTCTTTTACATCTGAATCAGACAGTCTCTCCATCCCCTCCGCTCTTACTCTAGAAGAGAAGGGAGCTAACACCTCCGTGTGTCAGACTTCCTGAAGAGAGTGGCGGCTCCCCATCGCATTGTTCACTTCAAAGACAGTGCTGCTCACTCTATGCTCTTTGAACAGACACAAGTGGGTCTACTGTAATTTGTCTGCCAAATAAAGCTCTTGGAGAGCGACGCGTGTATGTGCGCTACTGTAAGAGCTCAGCTGGGGATGAGACGTCTCTCAAGCATGAATAATTTACCAACTTATAAATGTTTGATACAATTGATTAGCATGTAATTGTTCTCATAATGACATCTCTAGTCTACAAGAACTGGTATTATATTGAATTACGTGTGCATAAGATGTTTGTTACTTATTTATACAGTATGAGCTTATGCAAGGTTGCTTTTCCCAGTCTTCACACAAATTCAGCGATCAGCATACTATGCTTTATGTCCTTTTTCAAAATAAATACAAGATACAAAATCAGCTGGATATGAAGTGAAATGCTTCCTATTGAAAAGCCGTCTCGGAGCACACAGATCTTTTCAGTCTCACTAAGAGGAGAAAAAAAAAGGTTGCGGGTGGGAGATATGTATTTCCATGGCCTCTATGCAAAGCTCTGCATTCATTTCTTTAGAACGAAATGTGTCGAGATTAGAACACAAGCTATCGTCCACACAAACAAACATGAAAAGGTCACATACTCAAACACTTTAAGTCTGTTGAGTGTGGGAGGTATTATCGGGAAACTATACTTATTCAGTTATTTAAGTGGCCAGTGTGAGCACTAGAATAAGCCTCTATTTCAGTTCTCTAAAGCCCTGTCTTCTAAATCATATGTGAAAACCGTCTAGATCTTTAACCTTCTGAAGAGGAGCATTGTTGATGAAGAATAAAAGAATGTCCTTTATATTTGCAGTAACAGTGACTTTATTGTGAGGTCTCTGGATTGTTGGTTGTCCTAACAAATTGCTGTACTGGTGTAAAAATTTAGATTCATTTTTATTTTAGCAAATGTGACAACACACACGTCCTGATTTTGCTGAGTTTGGCGTGTTCCTGGGTCAAGATATTTTGTTGACCCTGGAACAACATTTTATTCCAAATTTTTAGTTTTGACCATATCTCTACACCTAAACCTAACCCTACCCATGAATAATGCCTAAAATGCCTATTTAATGACTGATACTGATGAACAAGCACCAAACACTGATTTTAAGCCTAAACTTTAACTAACACAAAAACTATAAACTGGTTCTTCAAATCTGATTGGCTAATCACAGTGTTATTCAAAGATGTTGACCCAGGGACACGCCTAACTCAGCAAAATCAGGTTCTGCGTGACAACACAGTCTCCCGACCAATTCATACGAGGTGCCAAATTTGTGGTAATTCGTACTAATTAGTACAACCTCATTTGTTTAAAACCCTGTGACGGGTAGGTTTAGGGGCGGAGTTAGGTTTAGGTCATTCATACGAATTGGCAACTCGTAAAATACGTACAATTTAGAAGAAATTGTATGAATTCGTGTGTGAGTCAGGTCTCGTAAAATATGTACGAATTGCCGTGAGATCAGGTTGGATGTGAAGGTGTTTTTATTTCTTTCTTTTTCCATTTCAACAACAGATGCTTTCCAAAACCTAATGATATGGAGGACAAAAAATGTGTACATTTTTGTTTGTACATTTGCGGCAGTGCATAAGGATATCTATTCATAAAATAAATAAATATAATGTAAATCAAACTCAAGTTGCTCAAGTCAGTATGCATCATTATACTGGAAAATGCAGAAAATGGACATTTCTAATAGAGATAAACAAACATTGTTTTAATAATAATGATAATAATGTTTACAATCATTACATTTTGTTTTACTAATACTCTTTATCTGTTTACTATTATCTTTTGTTGTTGTTGTTTTAAGTAGTTTTGTGATCTAAATGGGACATTAATTAACTCATTTATTTATTGCTTCATTTAACTAATAAGAGTGAAATGCAATGGAATTCTAGTAATTTAGCAAACAATATATTTAGTGCTGAGCAACGATTATTATTCTGCATCCAAAATAAAAGTTTTTGTTTATGTATAGTATGTTTGTGCATTCTATGTATATTTATTATGTATATATAATAGAGACACCCATACAGTATATTTTTTGGAAAATATTTACATGTATATATTTGTATTCAAATAATTTATATTATATATTTATTTAATATAAACATATTTTTTTCTTAAATATATACATGCATGTGTGTCTATTTATATATACATGGCAATATACACAGTAAACACACATATATTATGTACACAAACGTTTATTTTGGTTAGGATTAATCGTTTCCTAGCACTAAATATATCAAATAAACTTTGTTTTCTGTTGTATGCACAGCTGATTTATGGCATCAGTATACACTCTTCTTTAAAGAACTGATTCAGTTGAAAACAGTAGAAAGTATCAGTACAAATATTTGTCGAACCAGTGTTTTTTCTGATGGATCATGTGCATTGGTCTCCCATTGATAGTCACAAGTTGTTGTTTTTCTACCATTGGCATCAATATTTATTTGGATATAGTCAAACACAGTTCAGATCTGCTCAACCACACCAAATTGTCAATTCTGTTTCCATTCAAATCACCAGCCCTCATTGAAAATGAATGATCAGGGCCACTATGTTGCTGCAGATCACTGTACTTGTGAACACATTTAGGTGCAGTTAAAAGCAAATTTGAACAGTGTTTGGCTTTATACCTAAAGCGTTTTAGCAGAAAGAGGCAGTTCTCAAGTTTCAACCAATATCACTGACAATCTAAGCCTGTTTTTGGATTCTTTAGATTAAGTAAGCTCTCTCTCTCTGTATTTCACTGTCTCTCTCACGCTGTCTCTCTATCCACCCATGTGAATCATTTGTGGATTGCCCCCGGGAGTGAATTTTCTGTGTTATAGCTTTAACCTTTTACAGGGAATCCATCACAGTAATAGCCAGCCAGGACTGCGTCAGATACCATTTTTGCAATGTTTAAAGCTCAGAAGCAAACTGTGCACAGAGCTGCAGTTATGTGATAAAAACATATAATGATGTGTGGAGTCTGGCATAGGCTAAACAAAATACTTCGGGATGGATATCTGAGCCTTATCAACTTTTATAGAGCAGTTAAAAGACTGTTAGATGTGGCGAATGGCATTTTAAGAGTTGGCAAGGTGCTAATCATTCAGCTGTATGAAGCATGTATGTACTGTAATTGGTAGTTGTATAGCATGTAATAGTATGTGGTACCTGTTTGTCAGGAAAGTGAACCAAGGCGTAATTTAACAGACAGACAGCAGGGTAATAAATATCAACAATAAGGAGCCAGGTTTAAACGAGGCGTTCATGCATTGAACCATTGATGCTAATGCAGCTTCGAGTTAAGTCAACGATATTTCTTTATCAACAACAACAAAAATCTCATGCCACTGGAATATATCTGTTACATGTCCGTGAATAAAGTATGTAAACTGAAGATTTTCTTTAGCGGTTAGTGTGAAAACTTTGGCCCTGAAGCATTTTATGCTGACGGCTGTTTATTGTATCCTCAGACGATTATTAGCTGGATACGTTGCTTCTATCTATCACTTTTATTCCTCATCTAACGCCTTTCTCTATCTCCCCCTCCCTCCCGCTTTGCCTTCTAACTAACAAGGTTTTCCTTCCCACTGAAAAGAGAATGATGATGAGACAGCAGAATGGGAAAGTGAGAAAAGAGAGGAAGAGGGAAAACCATTACTCCGTTTTCACACTTCAATACATGTGCACATCCCTGAAGAGCGCTCTCTCTCTTTCTCTCGCTCTCTTTTTCTCGTCTGTTGGTGTCATGGGGCAGACATTTACTTGCGTAATACTTTACCTATAGAGCATGTACACCGAGACACAATGATACTGTAATGTATTGTACTTCTTCAGGAAACACACGTGCACAGGAGCTTATTTTTATTTCAACTGCACAATCACTCACATATTTAAACGGATAACTTACCCAAAAATGAATATTGGTTTATCTTTTCACGTTCATTCCAAACCTATTTGGAAGACTTCTTTGTCGTCCATGCAACAAAAGAGAAAGATGCAAGAATTTTCAAGAACTGTGATGGTCGCTCTTTCATGTAATTGCAGGGAACCGAAGCTTTCAAGCTTCAAAATGGATGGGAAAGTATAAAAGTGAACTTGCTAAAGTGTTCTGAAGTTTTATGGTAGCTTTGTGTGAGGAACAGGCAAATTTAAGTTGTTCTTTTGAAATCTTGACATGTCTCTTGGCTTTCCCATAAGTGTTAATGTGAGTTTTTGAAAGAAGTGGTGACTCAAATTTATTCTTTTCAATAAATCGACTGATCCAGTTCTTGAGTTCTTGCTCATCCGGTCACTGCTGTTAACAACGCACTAAACTGGCTCATATGAACTTTTTTTTGTTTGTTTTATGGTGCTTTTACTCATTTTTTTTTATGCTTGCAAGCTTCAGTTTCATAGACAATAATCGTATTTTAAGAAAAATGACCAGTATTCAGATTTTGCTACAATAGTTTACTGAACAAATTGCTCTTTCATTAAATAAATTAAAGTATAATTAAAGTTTTATTAGGGATAAAAATCTACCTCAGCGTCTGCTGTAAAGGGAGCACTTTTACATCATTGTAAGGTTACAATGAACAACAATTCAATTACTATTTATTTGTAGCTATAATAATAATAATCAACACTCAGGTTTTATGTAAACGTGCTTTTAAATGATCTTATAAAATATACAATTTCTCTTTGTTGCTGAAATCTAGTACGTCATTTACACAGTGGCTGTCATAACGTGCTAAATAAGATTTATTTTAAAAATATCAAGACATTACTAAAATAAAATACAGTAAAGTAGTATAATATTTCGCTAAATGCTCTTGACTAGACTTCGTTTAAGCATTTATTGTCAATTTCAATTCAATTACCCGAAAATATGTATACGCATGTGTATACGCATATATATATATTTTTTTATGTACTATGACCTGACAAATATCACTGAAATAGATGTCCTAAGAAATTACAGTTATTTCTGTAACAGCTCTAGAAAATGAGGAGTCAAGTGAATGAACCAACATTTTTGGCCGATCAGAAACACTCGCTGCCTTTTATGTGTTTTGAGTGTGATGACATGTCATTAGATGACAGAGATTACACAGAGACTGCAGTGTAATTCAGTGGAAGTTAGCAAAATAGCCTTAACTTGGGTCAAACCTCGCTCTTACCACCTGTCAAAAGTGGAGACACAACTGCTCATTCATTTTTTACCTTTATCGAGCCAATTTTTTACATTTTACCATCATAATAATGTCATCGCAGCTATGAAGGTTGGGAATAATGTAATGTTCAACAAATCAATTTTTTTCTAAATTTGAATGTCTTTGTCTAGACCCTTTGAGATGCATCCTGGGACATTATTTTAGTGTCTCTGTTAAGCGATTTTCCTCACGGGAGCTATTGGCTGGTGTTCACACTGTGACATTTTACTCTGTATTCCCCTTTTGGGGACATTTGGTCCCTGCCGTGTGGATAAAAGCTGACCAACACATACACCCCTCTCAACATCATCATCTTCAGGAGTGTCAAGTACATCAGCATGCCAATTCTGCGCCTCTCTGTACCCATCTCATCCTTTGTTTTTTTGCACTCTCATTTCATCTTTTCTCACTCTTTCATCTTCTCCCTTTATCTTCCTCTTTTCCACTCCTTGCCTGCTCCCTCTGACTAAATATAGCAGCTTTGAAGCATCCCTCCCCAAAACACACTGCATGACAAAATTTCTTTCATTCAGTCTGTGAGTGTGTGTGTGTGTGTGTGTGTGTGTGTGAGCAAGAGAGAGAGAAAGCCTAATCAAGGATGTGATTGCCATCTGTTGTGTATTGATAAAAGGCTAAGAAAGACACTGATTAAAAAAGAGGGGGGAAAAGAAAGCAGATACGTTGAGTAAAAGGGGAGCTATGAAGAGGACATGTGAATAATGCACATTTTAGAAAGCAAAAAAAAATAAAACAGCTTGCATGTGTAGTAGTACAGAAAGTGTGTGGAGAAAAAAAGAAAGGAAATGTGAAGAAAGACACCGAAACCGAGGAGAAAAGGGTTAGCGGAAGAGGAACGGAGAAGGAGTGGGTGACATTTCTGATCCTCGTTTTGTAATTGAATAATAATCTCCTGCGGGACCTGACCTAGAAGCGCGCGAGTGTGTGTATTAGCACGTTTTTTCTGTGTGAGCTTGTGCGAGACAAAGAGAGTCAAATGAAAAGGGCTGCCGTGAAATGAAACACTGCCCCCTGTTGTTTGATCAGTGCCTCGCACGCATTAAACATGAAAAATTATCCGGTTTAATGTGCTGTGGCAAAGCGTTGAAATATAACTGCTTTTCCGTTCAAGCAGGACTTATACGTTTTAAAAAAGGTCAATGAGATAAATCTTCCACCATTCTTCTATTTTCCAATCTGTCCAAATCCAGAGAATGTGACATTGATGCTCATACAGCAAAAACACTGACATCTTATAATAGTATTTTCTGTTTTTCTCTTTTCTCCTTCTTTCAGCTTGCGGAGAGAGGGCTACACCGTACAGGTCAGCGTTAACGACTACTTGGACATCTACTGTCCGCACTATAACCAGAGTCAGCGGGGGGCGCTAGAGCGCGGCGTGGCAGAGCAGTATGTTCTCTACATGGTCAGTTACCGAGGCTATCGCACCTGCGACCCGCAGATGGGCTTCAAACGCTGGGAGTGCAACCGGCCCCATGCCCCCCACGCGCCAATTAAGTTCTCGGAGAAGTTCCAGCGTTACAGCGCCTTCTCGCTAGGATATGAATTCAACGTGGGTCATGAGTACTACTATATATGTGAGTATTTGTCACTTTCTAACATTGTTTGTTCTAACATTTTTTTCCTAATGTTATTTTGTTCATTTTGTTTTTAGGTTTCATTGACAGAGTCACAAAACTCAAAAAGTTCAGTCATGTTCTATTGATTAAGAAAAGAGATAATATATATATTTTTTTAAAATCATATATAAACACTCACGAATCAAAGTTATTTTAAATGAGGTGGGGTTGACTCATGGAGGTTGTGTGATTTAAGTGTAATTGACATACTATTATTTTAGCATTTAGAATGTTTTTTTTATATATATTTAAGTTTTGGTGTGGGTTTAGTTACTGTTTTTTATTCATATTTATTTATTGTTATTGTTATTTAATTTTTTATTTTATTGTTGTTGTTATTTTAGTGCATGTTGCTTTGACAATTAGCTGAAGTAAAATAAAAAAAAATTACATTTATTTATTTAATTTAATTTATTATTATTTTTTAAATACTTCTAGTTAATAATTATAATAATAACCAAATATGGCAATAAACTTTACAAACCTAACAGATCAAACTAAATAACGTAAGTATTAAGTGTCCATCCATGAAAAAAAACAGCTTTGCAAGTAAAACAGTTTTTCCATTGCCTTCAAGAGAAGAACAATCCCTCATTTGGGGAAAATTTGCTCAAAATAGAAATGTAAATTAGAGTCAGTGGGGAAGTCATTTTTATTAACCGTAATAAATCACACATTGAAGAATAATATTTTTGCTAGCAGTCTTCGGCAGATGCTTCACAGCAGCATGCTAAAACGTTCTGGAAGGTGATATAAGCCAATTACGATTAAATGAATCAGTCACGTGACTCAATGTCTCATTTTTATTTTTGACACTTGGTGAATTTAAAGTGTGTGAGGATTGTTTTCCAACTGAATAAAAGTTTACACTCGAGCAAGTCTGTATGTTTATGTTCACATTCTGCAAGCAGATGAAAAGAGGAGAGAATCTTAGAGTTTCTATTCACAAGTTTGTTTGGTTTTTTTTATGCAGCATCCCAATATTTGCATAAGACTACGTAGATGAAAAGCTGGTGGCATGCTACCACAGAAAATACTTCAGACTTGCTCCTCGGTTTGTAAAAACAAGCTAACAATAGAAGTATCTAGGGCAAACGTTGCACAATTACAAATGGATTTCTGTCAACAAACTCAGGTGCGAGTGGAAATAATTTCTTGGGTTATTGACAGATGCTGTCCATAGAGCTTAACTTGTGTTTAACATAATAATCCTTTAAAGTGTTCTTTAGCCGGTAAGTTCCAGGTTGCGGTAAGCTTACTTTATCTAAACTCCACTGACAGAAAAGGTTATTACACAGGGAAAGGCATACTGCTGAGCAGATGGAGGTTTAGTGCTTTGTTCAAGGGGACATTGTTAGCAGAAGTGCCTTGGCAGGATCCTCCCTTTCATGATGTGGCGATTGTAGCACCGAGCCAATCACGGCCCTTCCTGTCATGGAGTTTTTTGAGTTGCGAATAAAAGAAGTGAGAACTTTCTGCGTGAGCGTCATTATGTGCAGGGTTACAGATGAGTCCTACAGATTTGTGAAGAAAACAATTTGCGAACCCCAGCGATCGCCTTTAAAAGGCTTTATTGTGACGGAGCACGGCGGCGAGTTATTTCAAACACCACCATGTTTCAATCGTTTTACCGAGTCACAGCTAGAAATAAAAGAAAGCTCCTGAGGACAAGCTCAAATGCATCTTTCCCAGCAGTCCATTTGCTCTCAAACCTGCCTTGTTGGTGGAAAAGAGACGGCTTCGTCATCCAGAGGAGCTTGTTATCGGGATACGGGCGTTACAGGCGGCCGCCGATCATCAGTCTTTCTGGCATTTGGGTCAATCGCTACCAATTAGAGCGCACCCCTTTTGATTGAAAACTTTTTGAATGCTGGCTATAAACCGAGTGTTAATAGAGCATCGCTAATGATGATTTTCTGATGCATGTCCCACCTAATTCTAATAGTCGTCTTCATTAGCGCGGTCTGTAGGCAGGTTATTAGCGATAGCATGACAACTATTTGGTATTGAAAAATGACACAGCACTCAAACATTTCTACGATAACATGGCCCATATGTTTATCAACCTGAAAACAGGAAACGTTATCTTTGTCTGAGCTCAGGGGGGTTCGTTTGGGGCCAATTCATCAATCACAGATGGTATCTGCGGCTTGTGGAAATGGATAATTTAATAAACGTACGCCGTATCTGTTTAGATCAATGTTATTTATTTAGTGTTTGTTTTATCTTAGCAGAAGGAGCTTTGCCTTGGATACTTTACAGGGACTAGGCTATATCTCTTGCTTTGCTCTTTTGAAATTAAACATAGAGACACTTTAAACCAGGTTGCTACTTGTTTTATATGCTAAGTTAGATATGTAAGGAAGATTTAAAGGTACAGCAACTAAAAAAAACTGGTTTCATTCTAATGGTCAGAATAGGGATGGAAATGGTGACTAAAAATTTATGTCTTCATTTACCCTCAATTTGTCTTCATTTTGGCATCTGTTTCTAGTAGCGACTGACTAAAATACTGAGGAAGTCAATGGCTACCAGCAGCTGTTTGGTTAACGACATTCTTCAAAATATCATATTTTGAGTTCAACAGAAGAAAGAAACTCTTACAGATTTGAGATTGTGACATTACATCCTAAAAGTGATGTCAGTGCATGTCATTGTCCAGTAGGTGGCAGTAGGTTAATGTTTGTTCTGTCATGTGTTGTTGCAGCTACACCAATCCATCACCACGGACACAGCTGTTTAAGACTGCGGGTGTTTGTCTGCTGTTCTACAGGTGAGCAACATCACACACACACACACACACACACACAGAAAGAAAAAGCATGCAAACCACAAGTGAAGGTCATGACGATGGGTTTAATGTGTGTTTGTGTGTGTTCGAACTATTTTCAGAACTTAATGCATGAACACGTTCTGTGGCCTCTTTGATCACAACCATGTGTGGAGAGCTCCTCTCATCACCTGCTCTCTCTGCGTTTGTCTTGTCACTCTTTGCTCTCGCTTTCTTTGATATCATTTCATCTCTTCAACACAAGTTTATTTACATTAATCACTGATTAATGTAAGAGTGTGTCTGTGTGTTTTTGTTAATGCTTTGTGTTTACATACTGTACGTAATTATCATTTCAAGGTTGAACGATTGAGGTGTATACAGCAAGAATACGTGAATTCAATTAAAAAATGTTTTATTTTAAGGTAAGCTAAGCTATCAGTTACTCTACATTGAATTAAGCTAAACTACACTAAAGCTACTACCCTGAGAAATGTAGCAAGCTAAGCTACAGCAACATGGTAGAAGTAGTTTACTGCATCTAAGCTATTTTTTTTTTTAATTGAACCAACTTCAAATCAATGCTACCTTGTCAAAAAAAATGTCATTCAAACAGATAGGCACGCATAATTGTGCAATTATTTATTTAATAGTTGTTCCAAACCAATTTGGCAACAAAAACAAACATAATAACAAATAACAAAAGGTGTCGAGAGTGTGTGTGTATTGTTATCTGAAAGCATGCATACAGTATGTGTAACTCAGTGCAGCTTAAACCACAGGACAAACCACATTAGCAAAAGAATTATAAACTACTCCAAACAGTACCAACATGGCAAAAAAACAAAGCATTACCTCTAAATAAAATTGTGTATGTGTGTTTCCTTAATAGAAAGAAGTTTCTAACACCACATATTAAGAGGTGCTCGGGCTGGACCCTGATTCTTTTAACAAGAGCTGGTTGTTTTAATTGGGAGTCACCTAAATGTGTGTTCTCAAAATCGTGTTTGATGACTTCGATGATGAGAGCATTCTCTTTGGGTTGCGCAGTAAGCATCTGATAAAAAAATACTCTGTTTTCTCAGTCAGCGTCATGAACTTCTCAAGGTACGGCCACGGTGACTCCCCCCCTGGGATCAATTCCTCTCCGTCCTCTGCCATCTTTCCAAAAAGTAATTCATTTCTTGCGTGTTCGCCCAAGCTTGTCACGCGTCCGGTGCAGAAGGTGGCGCTAACACCAAAAAGCTCATTGGCAACCGCAGTAAGAAGTTACTGTCATTATTGCGGCCGCATTGGCCCGTGTATGGTGGTGGCATCATATACTGATCTGATCATATATATCATATACTGATTGTGTGGACGCTACCACACTACTTGATCAATAAAAGAGCTTCGCTACTGAAAAGCTATTTGAGTCGGAAAACAGCGACGCTACCAACACGCTACTTAGAAATGTAGTAAAACTAGAAGCGTCACTACTTGTAGCGACTCTTCTGCCCATCACTGTATATATATATATATACTGTATATGGTTAATTAATAGAAAAAAATTTGAGCTTAAAATAAATTGTGACCTAAACAGTTTCTTGATTTGGCGAAATTTAGCATTACATCACTCGCTCACCAATAGATCTTTTGTAGTGAATGGGTGCCGTCAGAATGAGAGTCAGCTGATAGCAATAACAACAATAAACAAATCCACCATTGAGGCTTTTTAGTATTAAATGGTTGCTTTTGGCTAGAATTTGTAGAAACAATTCCTCCATCTTCTGTTGCTCTCAAACCGTCAGATTTGTTTAGAATTGATTTTGGATTGTTTTTGACATGGAAAAAATTTTGATTTGTACATATTTCTCTCCTGATTTAGATTAAATGACTCCCACTGGAGAGAGCAATGTTATAGATAGAGGACTGATGAATTTGTTAATTTCAAATGGAGCTTTTCATTTCACAAGGTTAATTGATGGACCAGAGTTGTGTGGATTACTTGTGGATTATTGTGATGTTTTTATCAGCTGTTTGGACTCTCGTTCTGACGGCACCCATTTACTGGAGAGGATTCATTGGTGAGGAAGTGATGTAATGCTACATTTATTATATTTAATGTAATGTTACATTTATCTCAGATGGCTTGAGGTTGAGTCAATGTTAAAAAAAAGAAATTCATTTTGGGGTAACAGTGCCTTAAAGCAATACTTTACCCAAAAATGTAAATTAAATCTCGAGTAGTTCCAATGATGACAGAATTTTCATTTTTGTGTGAACTATTCCTTTAAGTGTCCAAATATTTAGTCATGGGGACCATTGTCTGTTCTCACATCCTGTGTTCTCTCTGCTCCAGTCTCTAATGTAGAAGACGACTCAAACCAGAGTCCACCTGACTACACCGTCAGACCCAAATTGCATGACCTTGGTAAGTGAACACGAACGCATGAAGCCGGCACACACATTGGCTTTTAATATTTGAAACAAATGCTCAATCGCTTTCAGAAATATGTTTGTGTTAATCTGCCTTGTGAGCATCTGAAATTCCTCATAAAACCATTAGGTCAGATATCGTCCTGTGACCAGGGGATGGCCAATTACAAATGAATGCATTTATTCATTCTCTCTGTTTTTGCTTTCACTCAAATATTATTTTTACCCTGAGAAATGGAGCTGTAAATGGGCAGCGAGCGACATGATGAATGCATGTCCAGTGAATACCCAGACACCCAAGTTCACATTAGGTTCACAGGAAGGATCATCCGGTCACACTGCGGGATGCACAGCTTGGCTCAATGCCCACATGTCCTTGCTAAAACACATAACAAAACAAATAGCTGGCACTTTACACCCCCCTAGGCATCCAAAAGCACTCTAGCAGTAGGTCTCTCTGTATGTCTATGTGTGTGTGTGTGTGTGTAATGCACAGACCATTAAAATGGAAACTGATTCTTGTATCCATTTATGAAACACGCAAACCACATGAACAAATGACCCTCCGTTTGTACGCAGACCTTCCTGCTTCTAAAGCTGTCAACATCCTGTAAGCTTTCCCAAACTGTGTATAATAAAAAACACATTTGCTGACAGGTCAACCACCCTATTATAAGAAAAAAAAAATGGTATGTGTAGCAGACTTGAAACTTAAGTTTTACTTTGTTTTTGTCAACAGCTCCATGACATGATGCTGCATTATTAAAACGTCTTTTCTACTTAAGTCCGTGTATAGTGCACATTATGTAGTGCGTTCCAGTCAGGGATTATTCTTGATCAAACAGAAATGATAAGATAGGGTTATGGATGTCAAAAAAGCAATGGATAATCGCTATTCTGAAAAGACTTCCAAAGTTTTACACAGCCTTGGAGACCCAGGACACCTGATGTTTCTTATTTCAGCTTGCCAAGTCACAGGGAGAGACGTTCTGTGCTAGTTTCAGGCAAAAAGGTGAAACAGCGAAAAGTTTTTGGTTACACTTGATAGTCCACTTTAGACATTCTACTAACTGAAAAGTGATTGTTACTACATGTCAACGAATTCTCATTTATTTTTAACCAAATGTAAGTTAACTCTCACAGTAGACTGTTTGGGTACAGTAGATTTAGGGTTAGTAATAATAAAAAGTTAACACTTGCAAAGTTTCTGGTGGTCAGTATGTTGTATGTTGTGGATCTATCAAAATAAACTGTTAAGATATTAAGAACAGTCTAGTAATACTCGAATCAATCCTAGTTTACATGTAGTTACAAAGTTACTTACTGTTAGTAGAATGTCCAAAGTGCTATCAAAATAGTGTTTCCAGTTTTTTTTTTCCTTTTTCTTTTTTATTTGGCTAAAATGCTACAGTAGACATATCTATAAACGATTGGCGAGTGGTGTTGTAATCATACAGCTTATTTTTCCTGGATGTGTACTGATTAGGATTTCTACATTTCTGAAAATGTATGGGTTTTGGCTTTGTTTTGTTTTGTTTTTATTGATATGCTCTCTACAGTCCTCATACAATATATGAGCACTTATTTGCATTGCTTTGATCTTTCTCTGTATCCCTCCTTCTTGCACCTCCATTGGTCATTTATGTACAATGTCTGCATGCTATGACTTTTCAGTCATTACCTTCAACAAGTATGACAACAAGGCAACACTTTATAATACCTACACGCTATGAATCGTTAGTTAAGCATTAGTAAATTGTCAGTTCATCCTTTATAAAGCATTGTTCCAACATTAATAGTAATTAGTAAGCAGTTTATAAATGCCTTGTTCTTGATTTATACACATATCTAAATGTACAAAAGAGTTAAATGGTCAGTTATCTTACTAACAGAAAAAAATAAACAAACAACACAGAGGAATACAGAACTATTAATTTCAAGATGCAAAAAAATATAACACTGTACACTTTTTTCCTATGAAACTTAAAGGTACTGTATATAGTATTGAAACTGAGTGGTTGAACTAGGTATTGCAGTCCAAATTCAAAATGCTGAAGAGGGTTTTTTCACCCAGCCCCTGCTTCTCAGACTTGACGCACACTCAGGTTGCCATGACTGACGACATCAACAGGAACGAACTCCCATGACAATGAATTAAATTAAATGCACTGTATTTTCTGCCAAGCAGGCAACCTGGATGCTGAAACACTACTGACTTCGTGATTGGGAGATAGATGGAGAGTGGCGCTTCAGACCAAAACAAAACATGACAACATAAACATCAGTTGAGGGCTGCAACTGCGCTTTTTAAACGAGAATATCCAGGCTGTACTACTACTGTCAGTGATATGTTTTCTTAATGCCTGTTGAACATAACAGAGACATTTTATGATTATTACAATAGAGTTCTTACATACGGTACCTTTAAGGTTTGTTTTTCATTTATCAAGTGTACAGTTGTACGATTACATCTTGAAAAAATATGTCTGTGTTCTGTATCCCTCTGTGTTGTGTTTGTTTAACTTTGCTGTTTAGAATATAAATGAGCCTTTACATCCGCTTTATAAATGCTTTACAAGACATACATAGTCCTCACTTTAGATGAGCCCACAAAAACAGACGTCTGCCAACTACTAAATGCTTTATAACTACCTGATTTAATCATTAATTACAGCAGGAACATGTGTTAATTTGGCAATTTGTATGAATTTGTTGAATGACCTAAACATAACCCCGCCCCTAAACCTACCCATCACGTGGTTTTAGACAAATCGTACAATATCGTACCACTTAGTACGAATTGGCACACATTTCGCACCTCGTACGAATATGTACGAATTGCTCGTGCGATTGTGTTGGCTTTTTTCCTTTTTTAAAATTTTTTTATTTAGTGACAGTTCTCAAATGTGTAGAACATGCTGTTAATAAAACTCATATACTTAAAAAATACTGTTGTTTTTACAGAATAGTTTGGCTGCTGTGGGTACCAAAATAATTCAGTAAAGAATACAGTAAAAATGTAACCACAACTAAATCTGTGTCCTTTAGCAAAACTGGTTGAGAACCACTGGGGTATAAGACTATATTTGTGTGACAGGAACGTTGCTCCAGGCCCACCAAAAGATGTTGATCCAGGAACACATCCTACTTTGTCACACACAGAGTAGAACCAGTCCAGTTGGATTTTTACCTGCGAGCATCAACAATAACAAATTGCAGGCATTTCCATGATGTGTTGACACGGCTCAGCTGATACGTCCATTGAGCTGTGTGTCTATGTTCAGTCACGTCTGTTATCACAGCAGACTGTTTAACCTCTAACTGCCCGAGTGTCCTTTATCAACATCCAGCGTGGCTGCTGCAGATAAGAAATGTCACACATTCTTTGTTTATTTCTGTCTGGTATCCTTCCCAGTCTTCTCTCTACAATTATATCTCCTGTTTTAATAGATAAGATTTTTCTCTCGCTATCTCTCCTCCTTGCTGCTTTTATTTCCTCCTTTCTCTGTCTCTCTCTCTCTTTCTGTGATTATTTTCATCATCAATTACGCTTGTAGAAGGTTATAGAGCTTTGAGGCCAGTAATAATACCGAAAATGAATGGTTGAGTTTTATCTTCCTTATATTTGGAGAAGGCTGTGGGGAAACCATTACAGTTGCTGTAGGTAATGACATTACTCAAAGAGGAATCTTTATTTCCCCTGCTCCCTTTTGTCGTTTGCTGATGTTTAGTAGCTGATAATTTAGCATCTATGTCAATGTCTAACTTAAAGATACAACTTTTTCCTTTGGTTGCTTTTGCTTAATGGTAAATGCATGTGTTCTTGACGCTGAGCCGTGTTGCTTATGTGAGGTATGCAGGTTTGATTCCAGCCTAGAGTGATGTTCTAATCACATTCTCACTCCCACTTAGAAATCATGGAGGGGTATACAATTGTCAGCATAGGTGCATTTCCACTGTGAGAGAAAAAAAATCTGGAAATCACATTGTATGTTTGTTTTTTTTTTTTACAATTTATTTGATAATTACTGTGTTAAATAAGTATTTGATCACTTGTTTGTCAACCAGATTTCTGACCCTCAAAGACCTGTTATTTTGCTTTTAAATAGTCCAACTACACTCTGTCTTTAGCTGTCATAAAGACACCTGTGCACCCCACGATCAGAGAGCTGTCAAAAGACACGAGACAAAATTGTAGACCTTCACAAAGCTGGAAAGAGCTACAGGACAATTGCCAAGCAGCTTGGTGAAAAAAGAACAACTGTTGGTGCAATTGTCAGAAAATGGATGATGACTGTCAATGTCCCTCAGACTGGGGCCCCACGGAAGATCTCTCCTCGTGGGGTATCAATGATGCTAAGAAT
>JAUMHI010000211.1:225757-239726 GCA_032359435.1 Enteromius unitaeniatus | reverse complement strand
TGACATATTGGGCAAAAACCTCCTTCCCTCAGTCAGAGCATTAAAGATGGGTCATGGCTGGGTCTTCCAACATGACAGTCACCCAAAGCTTACAGGCAGGAAAACCCAGGAGTGGGTCAGTAAGAAGCATATCAAGGTTCTGGAGTGGCCTAGCCAGTCTCCAGACGTAAATCCAATTGAAAATCTTAGGAGGGAGCTGACACTTCATGTTGCTCAGCGACAGCCCTGAAACCTGACAGATCTAGAGAAGTTCTGTATGAAGGAGTGGGCCAAAATCCCTCCTGCAGTGTGTGCAAACCTGGTGAAGAACTACAGGAACCGTTTGACCTCTATAATTGTTAACAAAGGCTTTGATTCAAGTTTTGATTCAAAGTTTTGATTCAAGTGATCAAATACTTATTTGACACAGTAATTGACAAATAAATAGTTAAAAAATCATACAATGTGATTTCTGGATGTTTCTTTTTAGATTCTATCGCTCACAGTGGAAATGCCCCTATGCTGAAAATTTTAGACCCCTCCAAGATTTTTAAGTAAGAGAACTTGCAAAATCACAGGGTGATCAAATACTTATTGACCTTACTATGTGTGTATATATTTATATATATATAAGTATGATGTCACTCTGTATCAATTGAATAAAAGGTCAACAGTATTTATTTTTTTTAAATGTAACATTGTCTTTGCTGTCATTTTAAATTGGTTTAATGCAACTTTGCTGGATTTAAAGTATTAAATCTATTTTCAATATTGTATTCATTTAGGCCTTGTTTACACTAGTGCGTTTTCGTTTTAAAGCAGTGTTTTAAAATGAAAATGATCCTCATCTACACTGGCGTTACAGATATGATCTCCATCTACACTGCACAACTGAAAAGGCATCTACTGATACATATCTATGAATACGACAGTGAGCATTATGTTATTGTTTACATGGTCATCAATGATGCGCAGAGAGAAGGTGGGCAGCCACGCCCTCGTTTTCAAAAGTCTCAAGGTGTTTCCCAGATCGCATACTTATGCACTATTCTATGACGTTTTGTAGTATAAATAGTGCGAGTACTGTGGTCACACTAAAAATAAAAATAAATAAAAAGTGCATTTTAAATAACCGGATGATGCACTTAGAATTCATAAACCGAAAAATTGAAATGTGGAATGTTACACACTTCATGCACACAACTGTAGCAGCTTTAATTACATTTTAAGGGGGTGGGACTATCAGACTCCGATTATTAATGAACATATATCATTTATACACTAAATGGTTGAGTGCATAAATACACAGTATATAAGTGCATGGTGTGTAGTGTGTCATTTGGAACACAGCTTTAGTTTTAGTCCAAACTAAAGTCCAAACTTTAGTCCGTTTTCTGTTTACAAGGGTGGAAAATGCCAGAGCAGTGTAAACGATAGGCATAACTGTAGCAAAGGTTATGCATTTTAAAACAAAAATGCACTAGTGTAAACGTGACCTGTGGCAACTTATTAAAGCAATAAACCCCAAGAAGCCATGGTTTACGTGGTTTAGCTAAGGGCCATTGTTAGGCATGGTGTAAAGCTGAGTGCCTAAAAACCCCCTAAGCGTTTATAAAACAGTTATTCCATATACATTGTAAGGTTTTACTAAATAAATTATAGTTCACCCAAAAATAATAATTCATTTACTCACCCTCAAGTAGTTCCAAACCTGTATGAATTTCTTTGTTCGGCCAAACACAAAGTTTCGGTCACCATTGACTTCCATAGAAGAGGGAAAAAAACTATGGAAGTCACTGGTGACCCAAAACAGCCTGGTTAGAAACCTTTTAAAAATATCGTTCTTTATGTTCGTAAAGAAATTCGTACAGTTTTAGAACTACTTGAGGGTGAGTAAATGATGACAGTATTTTCATTTTTGGGTGAACTATTCCTTTAATACAAGTATTATTCTTCCGCCAAATGTGACTTGACCAATCAGAATAAAGGACTGGAACTATCCATTTTATAAATAGTTTATAGACAGTTTTGTCAGTATAAAATAGGTTTTAGATGCTCACTAACTAACTCCTTTTTTCTTTCTTTGATCTCTCTTTTTCTCTCAGACGAGTTTAACCCTGAGATCCCTAAACTGGAGAAGAGCGTCAGCGGCAGCAGTCCGTCTGGAGACCGACTGCTAATCACTGTGGCGACGCTTCTCCTCGCTGCTTTCCTCGTGTCCTAGCAACCGTCTCTCTCTCTCTCTGACATTTTTGAGCCAGCAGTCCCGAGCGCTCCAAGAAAAAGATCGCCTTTCGTCAACCTGTGCGGGAGATTATCCAATCGGAACAGATTAACCACTAGTTGAGCCCTAAGCACGGGAGCTAATTGTAGATCTACCGCACCCAAACAGTGGCCTTTGTCTGCACAATTTTGGACCTTACGAATAAGGAAGACATGCATCGATTTCTGATTTTGCCTTTGTGATGGAACATCCACTCTTCTCACACAAACAAACACAAAAAAAAGCAAATCCGGATAGACAGTGAGGTCTCTACCTCTAGCTACATCTGTTTTCATCTGCAATGAACCTATCCAGCATGGGGCAGCTCTTAAGGTGGACATTTTGGGATCGACGTGAGCTCAAATGGATATGATGAGCGCCATACTGGCTAGTGCTTTGACCGCTGGATCTCAGCTGAGGGACTCGAGGAGTATTGGAAACCTTTGATCCTGTCTTAACATTCTGTCACAACCCATACCTACGTGACTGCGATATATGTCAGTCATTGATAGTGCTGCAGCAGAGATCAATAAAACTCATTTGCCAGTCACTAAGTTCAGGTGTTAGGCTTATGAATCGATCACAGAAAGGCACGACTGCTGTTTCTGCTAGTTGCCGGGCTTGGAGTCTCGTCTGCGAGCTGTAATGCAAACCCTTTTCCATCTAGTTTCCTAGTTCCATTACTGAACTTGGAAACTAGAGGCACATCATCGGTCAGAGACCATCACTTTTGGACATTGTGTGACTAAAAAGTTTGGTAGTCAAGCAGCGCATATAACGAAAGAACATCGGACCGAATGAACGGTAGATGATAGATAGACTTTTATTCGCTATAGTACGTACATGTCATCGTGGGAAGGTACTGGATCGCCACTGATTAGCATAGTGGCCATTTTTGTAAGAGCGTTTGAGTCGTAAACTGCAATTCGCTGTTTTATATCGAAGAATTGCGATGCAGAATTAGTTTTTACCGTACGATACATATTTAACTGCTCTTTGAGTATGTCAATTTATATACTTAATTTATTGAGTTATGTATTGATCATTTGATCCTTTTTTGAAACTTTGTGAGTTTTTGTCTGCTTTCTTGAGGGATCTTTCCTCACCTTTGCTAATGCCAAATTATTTTTGTTTCTTTTTCTTTGTTTCATGGCTTTTTTTTCTGTTCATGTGCCAGCAAATTGAGTCACAACTCATGCAGTAGTTACAAAAAAAATCCTCATCCATTGCTCTCAGTTGAAATAGGTGCATTATCCTCACAAGGAGAGTCATTATTATAGGACAGTGTGCGAATGTTGTAGTCTATATTGGGGGGCGGGGCTGGGAGGGTGTTTAGGGAGGGGCTTCTCGAAAGGGACGTGGTTTCAGCGCAGTAATGGAATGAATAAGCATTTCTCAGATCGCTGCAGACAATGTCAAGAGTGAATGTCTATGTAAATGTGTCTGCGTATGTGTCTTATGAGTGTGCACTTTACAGGGGATCCTATGAAAGCGTGCGCGTTTTGGCATTTTCATATGCATTTAGATACACATTTGTAGGATTTAAATACTCAAGCTTGCGTGAGAGTTTCGGCTGGTGAGAATTGGGCGGGTGAGAACGAAAGCATTTATCATTGTTGGAAACAACAGTACCAATCGTGTTTACCTTAGAATGATTACAAACATGTAAACGAATCATGAATGACAATTACCAGAATGAAACTTAATAAACCATTCTTATTTTAACAGGCTTACTGTTTTTCTTATTGCCAGCAGGTTGCCTTCGGAACATTTCTGAATCTTGATCCGTATGACATGATGTTTTGTGGAAATAAGCATGCGCTCACTGACTCATCCAAATTATTTGTTTGTGCTTTTAGAGTATTGTTACTATTTGTAGACACTTCTTTTTAAGCATTGAATCTGATGTGTAGTGATATATTCAAGTAATATAAAATTGTATATACTGCTGTATAAATATAATTTTTCTACTTCCAATGTAAAAAAGACTCTTCTAAAAGAAAAAAATGAACAGTGCTTGTTGTTCAAAGAAATTATTTATCATAATTGCTTACTTTTGTTGGTAGCGTGGCAGTTACATAAGATGTTTCTTGTGCAAGCTTTTACTTTAATTAGAATTTAGTCCTCACAAATGAGTCTGTTTCTAGAAACTACATCTGTCTCGTTTTTTTTTTTTTTCTCCATCTGTCTTCTGCACTTTGTCTCTCTCTGTTACTTTATCTGCTCCGTTTCACACCCAGACATACTCATTCACATTCAGCTAGACCAAACACTCGTCTGTCTCCTCAGGTGAGAGGTTCTGACCTCAGAAACTGATGCACCTATGTACACTTCTTCTCTTACAACACACAAATCAAAACCTTCAAGGTGCCCATCATTAAAGAACACACACAGTCCCAAACACAACATAAAACACTCCACTGACAGTCCTGGGAAGATGCAGTCGTTCTTCTCAATTTCGTCCCTTCCATCTAAGGAGAGAATGCCTTGGAGCAAAACGTGTTTGTGCACATCTGTCAGTCTTTTATTTTCTTTTTGTTTCGTTATGTCATTCTCTGTCTCTTCTGTTAAGTGTCGTTCAGTTCCAAGGACACTCCACGTACAAGCGAAGATAATCAAGACCCTTGAGATTCAAGGGTGATCAAGGGTAAGCAAGATTGATTCACATCAAACATGCCCATTTTAATCCAACTCAATTGCACATAGTAATTGTGCAATTAACCATTCTAACTAATAACACGGTTGCACATTTAATGGAAGCCATTATTAGCGGTGTATATGTGTGAATGATCTAATTTGTCCATCATGTTAACAATGTTGATGAGATCAACATGTGGCCTATAAGCAAGACCAAGCAGAATTTCTGTAGCAGCATTACTTAGCACTGATGTTAAGGGAAAATCATGATGAAATGCGTTAAGCGAGTACTATATTGTTGTTGATAGATAAAAGTAACAAAAAGTAATAAAAAAGTAAAAGTAATATATTAACACAAAAGGGTGTTGAATGTTGGGTATTTGCAATTAGTGTGGATCTGCCTTAAAGCAACTTGTGTAAAGGAGTTCACAGCTGACTTCCTTCAGGCGACACATATGCTGTTCCTCGACCTCCCAGGATGTGGTAGCATCTCGTCATTGTGAGGGCTTTGTCTTGCAGAGTTAGCAGGAATTCATTAAATAGATAAGAACAAAAAGTATAAAATATATTAAAGGATGAGTTGCAGAGAAAATTTGTTTCACTGACTAAAAACTTGAAATTAGTGTAGTTGTTTTTATATTATATATTATATGAATTTATAGAGAAAAAAAAAAAAAAGAATTGACCCATTCAATTTTTGGTTTACCATTAACTTTCAATAGTGCGTTTCAATACCTTTTAAAACTCCTGAAAGTAAAAGTCTGGTTGTGCAATCAGCAGCCATGAATGAGCTGATGATCTCAGTCTTTGGCCTGGCATCGGTCCCGGGCACAGAGAGCTTCATTAGCCTGTGGTGCACCACCAGAGGGTGTCAGGTTCATCTGTGACCTCCAACTCCCAATTATCTTGTACCGTTAACAACAATAATACTAATTATGTCTGACATTAAATGGTACAATGTCACCATTGTATCGCTTGCTGCAGACTGTATCACTTGGACAGATGGTGCAACCACCAATGGCCACTAATAGGGATCCTGTTCATTTAGATATGAAGCAAGGTCCAGTTTGGAGCAGCAGCCCTAATTACACCAAGATGGCTGCCAGATTTTGCCCATATGGACTTTGGCGATGCTTTGTTTGTCAGTTCATGTTAAATGCTAATGACATGGTACCACAATGATTTTTGGCAATATTGGCACTATTGTGTAGTGAGCTAAGATAAAACCATAATGTTAGATTTGTGCTTTGCCAAGTATTTTCAGACAGACAAGGTTTAGGGAACAAAGAGTTGAACTTTATTGTTGTCCGTTTATGATTTGTTTTTAAAGGCAACCTGAAAGTTGTTTTTGCAGAGCTTAATGCTAACTTGCTAATTCCCACCATTATTGTCCTATTGTTGTACACAGAAAGAGCTAAGCCTGACTCAGAGTCTTAGCTAATCATTTGTGTGGACTGATTTGTGGGGTCACGACACAAGTTTTCGTGTTCGTATTGCATGCTAATTGACTAGTGAAGACCCATTGTGAAATTTGACTTAATCGAAACTGGATTTAGAGTGAACACATTTTCTTAAAATCCAAGACTAGTTAGACTTAAGCAGTTCTCTGTGAGAATATAAATCATGAAGCTGTAAGGTGTAAGACTGTTTGAATGTGGCTGCTGGCATGTTCCTGAGGTGAAGATAAACCCCATTCTGTCTCTCCTAGATCACTCTGTCTGAAAGTGTCAGTATTAAATTCCCTCTGGCTGACACTTGGCTCCAAACTGCAGCTCAGGATCAGGTGTTCCAGCGCTCCTCCCTGGTCTGCTCATTATAAGCTTAAAGATGATACCCCTCCCAGATCAATGCCTGAGAGCGCCACTTGAGGAGCACAATATGAACCACTTCTAGAGTTACGGTATGTGGTCTGATTTGTGGTCTGATAGAAGTTTTGATCGCATTGTAAATCAAATCATCCTTAAAGCAACAGGTCACCCAAAAAAATGTCTAAAAATTCCTGAAATTGTTACCCATGATTCTTGGTAAGAAAAAATGGCAGCTGAACCTAAAATAATGAATGTGTGAAACTTAATGTACATTCATGTGCTACTGAATGATTGTTTAGTGGTTTGATATAACTGCTGTTAGTTTGATTGAAAGAAGACAGTCATAAATTGGAAGTAGGACGTTTTGTTTAGCAGTCACTTTGGGTTCATTCGACATTTTCAGCATCATTAGTGAAGAGATAAACCATCTGTGTGCGTGTGTGTGTGTGTGTGGTCGGGTGATTCACCAGTCTAGCTACACCGTCTGGACTCGTCACAGATACAGATGCAGCCAAAAAGCTTGCCAGATCTCATGATCTGCCTGTCTATTTCTCTCTTTCTATCTATCTCTTTCCCTCCCTCCGTTGCATCCTGATCTGTTTGTCTTCTTTTTCTCATCAAGTCTAAATCTTTTTTTATCACTCTCCTGCTGTTACTCTCACTCTCTCTCTTATTTCCTCAGAACTTCACAGAAATGTATTCAGGTCATCAAATCACTCTCAGATGTTTTCTTGTAAAAACAATCAGTCTCTTGTTTATTGTTTTTTTTTTTTACTGGAAGTGTGTTGATGGGTGATTTGAGGAATGAGCCTAAGTTGCGGCAATTATTTGGAAAGAGTCTTGTAAGTTGTTTTTGGCTTTTAAAGAAAATGTCTATGATGGGATTAGAATGTGAATTGTGTCAGAGCAAAGTTATTGTGCTCTTTATGAGCTGCCAGCCCTTGAATTTGGAAATCTGGAAGCACAAGTTAAGTCAAATGTCTTTGTATAACACTTTTCATTATACGAATTGTTTCAAGGAAGCTTTATGTCACATCTAGAGTGCCTAAAGGCTTAAATATAAAACTATTTTACGGTAGGTTTTTGTTAGATGTATATATAACGATGGCATAGATGATCCCATGAATTCCGTTCAAGCTATATTGTATTTACAAATAGTAGTGGTGCAGTATCTCAGACAGACATCTGAGTGTTTAATGGTTAAGATGGCGCAGAAATAGTTTGTTATTTTCACTAGATGTTGTTTTAAGTGAGTAAGAAGCATCACAAAGAATTTAAAAAGAAATGTGTGTTGTTGATGAAGATGAATTGATGTGTGCTATTACTTTTCCAAGAAATTTAACTAAATCTGACACTGATTTGCTTCTGCCAGATGATTAAAGACAAAAACCCCTCAAAGTCTTACACTAAAGGAGGATCGTATCTGAAAACATGTCTTATCCTGTATACTATAACACCGTTTAACAGCCATCACTTCAGCAAAGGCCATTATAGTCTTGTGCTTCTACTCAAAATAGTTTTCTGCTCTCATCATAGAAATGCTCTATTCACAGTCAGCTCTGATTTATTTATTTCTAGAGTGAACATTTTTGATGATTAAGGTGTTAATGAGATGAAAGAGGAGCATTCAGCTCAGCAGTTGATTTCCAGCAGCTCCAATCCACCTAGAAACCTGCTGTTATTGCCTAGCTATTGACTGGATGTTTGGATGTATTTTCTAATGCAATCTACTATTTAAATCCTTTTGACAGGCTACAGTATATGTGTGATAGAATAGATAGATTATACAGTACAAACATTGATGTTTAAAGCTGTTCTTGAGAATGTCGGTCATGAAATTCCTCCCACATTCTCCTGTGGAATAATTTGTGCAGAGAAATTCTTTATTAGGCTTACATTATCCGTTATCGCAGGATATTGAAGTTTCCAGCATGCAGAGCTGAAATAGAACTTTTCCATAGGTTAGCGTATGAGTTTCTGTACGATAACCTATTGAACAAAAAAGTAGAACGTTTTAACACATGTAATATTGAGCTGGTATGTTATTCCACATTATATGTTTCCAGTGTGTGTTAACTGATAAGATTTAGGTCAGGTCTTTTGCCCACAGGGGGCGCCATATCATACACAGTCTCCCACTCAAAAGCCCTCGGCGATGGCTGTTATATAAACCGCTGTCCAAATGCTTATCAACAATGTGTATTATGCAATAAGCTTAAGAGTACACACCAACCCAACATGCATCAGCTGCTTGTGATATAATTTCCATGTATTTATTTGCCGTAGATAGTGGATGACCGCATGACCCACCGCAAAAATCTTTGTTACATTTTTGTAAGTTGATTATGACATATATCTCATACTCGGTAAGCAGTCATAGACGTGAATTGGGAGACACACAGTGGCATGTTAAGATCTGAGACCATGTTGAAACTTTGGGATGCAAATCTGATTCAATCCTAGAAATAACAAAAAAGAAAGAACCAAAAAAGAAAGAAAACTAGAATCAGCTTGCTGTCAATAAAGCAAAAGTGATTCCAGTCTATATTGTATTTATGTGTTGCTCATTATTTAAAAAAAAAAAAAAGCAACTTTTTTAACATGATTTTTTTTTTGTATAGGTGTTGTTTGCAACAGGTGGACACCGAATATCACAAATTGTTCTTTTATATGGAGTGAACATTTGTTCTGAAGATGAAATCTGTGATTTATATTCATCTATTTTTGCATCTTCGCCTTCCCCCACAGCTCAGAGGTGAGAGATGCAGATCCATGAATATTTTAAGTGAAGAAGAACCTTATTCTTTGTTTGTTGTTGTTGTCATATTTCAGATGGCTCGTGGGAAGCTTTCTTTCAATCACGATTATGTGACCAGTGTGAAACTGAGAAAGGAATTAAGATGTTTTCTATACTGGAAGGTGAAATATCCCCTATTCAGTAGCATGAACTACTTGGCAATTCTTATAAAGCAAGGTAACAAAAGAAAAGAAAGGCCAAACCAGAGCCGACTGGCAGGATGGGAACACAAAGGCTTATCGTGGACGTGTCACAGTGCAGTTAAAACTGAACTGAACACACACTCTGAGAATCGTTTCAGGCCAGCAGGTTTGGGCCTGTGTTGCGAGATCAGTCAGAAAGGGTGTTGGATATAAGGACATATAACAAAATGTCTAAAAGGACTGATATCATTGAGCATGTCGGTATGAGGTAATCTTACTGCATGTTTGTACATTTAATGTTTGACTTTCAAGCACTTATAAGACCACATTACAAGATCCGGTATTTTTAGGATTTTAATCAAAGGAAAATGAGACAATAATAAATAACCACCCTTTTGCAGACACTGCTGGATTCAGGAGAACATGATCATCAGGTTTTGCATAAGACAGATGTTTATCAGTAGTCCCAGACTTTTGGATGCGGTTTTGGATGCTGTTCGTGCACATCGTTCGCATAAACTAAACAGGTTAAGCAAGGGTGATCCAAACTTCATCTGAGGCGGAACTAGCTCGGTTCTGACTAATTTACTTCTCAGTTACTTGGCCACACCACAAACTACTCCGATTCAAGTCGCAAAGTCCAAAATTGCTGCTGGCCGCTATGAGGTTGAGTTGCTGCTAGCGCGCAGACGGGTCGAAACACATCCCGTAATTAGAGTCTTTGTTTTTGAAAAGCAGCACGGCTGGAGGTGGGGAAAGTGTCAGCGTGCATGAGCTGGAGCAGCATGAAGCTCCTGGTTCCTCAAGGGTTTTTCAGCAAACGCTAATTTGGGGCCCAGCCAGGCCTCTGTGATCCGCATGGCCCAGCAAGCTGACAAGCATGAGAAACAAAAGAAGTGAACTTCTATGAGGAGCAACTGAGCTAAATTGAATGCACGAGAAGACAGAGGAAACAGTCTACCTTCAGAACTTAGTATTCAACTTGCTGTGTGTGTCCCATTTTCCATTATTTTTCTATGGCTTATTGTTCCTAAAGGGTTAGTTTACCCAGACAATTCTCTAATTATTACTCAGTGTGATGTCACTTCAAACTACAACAAACAAATTAAGATGTTTTAAATTAAATCTGAGCATTTCATCCACATGTAAACTATAAAAATGAGAATTTGGTAGAACAGTGACATCATGGTTTGTGTATTATGTGGTTATTGTAAAGGTATGCGGGAGTTTATTTACAAAGTGAACCAACTTGGCATATAAATAATTCAGCTTTTTAGTGGGTTGGAACAGGAATCATTGCCATCTTTGCAAAACTTTTCCATTTTATAGTGCATCATTGTGGTGTTTTGTATAGAGAGACTTTATGTGACGAACAGATTCAATTTAGTCTTTTATTTATAAATGATGATTGGTACACATACATAGAGCACAAATATATATATTATGCACACGATCTTGTGTGATATTTTACAACATCTTTTTTTGATTGCTTGGATTGTTTAAGGAGGGACGGAAGCATCTCGGGTTTCATTAAAAACTGTTATAAATTTAGATTTTCTCCAGAAAATGTAAAAATTTTTTTACATAAACGCTATTTACATAAGCTTCAAATAGGATCTGGTTTCCTTGAGCCCAAAATACACAAGTATACGAGTTTTTCAACAACAACAAAAAATGAATGTGGTTAGTAAGCTATATGTTCATTATACAGGCCATAATCTTTGCACTATACATTTTCATTTGGGCCATAAATTAGAGAGAGGCTCTACACCAGTCTGCTAAACGCCTCCATTTCCTTTACGAAGCATATATTTGTGTAGAGTAAGACTCGAAAACATTATATCTGGGCTTTTGCGAAGCCTTGTTTGATGAAAAACTGTAGAGTAACATCTCTTGCGTAATCACAGAAAATAATCCATCAAAAGGACGTTCTTGCACTGCACTTTTTTTAGTGCTTGTCTTCGCTCTCTTAATCTGATCCTTTCAGTCCTTCTCAGTAAATGTTAATATCCATTTTGTTTGCTTAGTGCTTAAGAATAACTTTTACCCTTTCTGTCTCATTTCATCTTGTCATTCTTCTTCATTCTCTATCCCTTAAACGTCTGTTAATCCTTGTTCTACTGTTAATCCTTTTCACCCTAACGGTTTTTCATTTCCAAACGTTACCATCCTTCAGTGTCTTGTTCTTTTTTAGTCATCCCTTCTTCCCTCTCCATCCCTCTTCTCCTCTGCTTTCACCCTGCTCTCCTTCTCTCTCCATCTTTTACCCTATATTTAGTCTTTATCCCCTATTTTTGTTTCTGCATCTGTACTTTGCTCAACAGCTGGGGCTGAATTTACACAAAGATCCACACCCACATGCTCACACACACCACTATAAACACACAAACATGTACACACCCCAGTAAACACACACACACACAAGTCTCTGGAAACCCACATACCCCTGTAAACATGTTGTGTCCACATTTTGCTCTCTAAGCACACATACTTAACAGTGTTGGGGAGCTACTTTAAAACTACAGCTTGTCAAGTTAAAATATAGTTATAATTTAAAACCGTTACACTAGCATTTAGAAAAACCAGCAAAAATATCCATCTTTTTTTGCAACGTGGAAGTAGGCTATTTTTTTGGGAAGTGCGAGACTTACAGTTCATTAGGCACTACTGGTAAATTAGTAGAAGTACAGTAAACAGCAAAAATCTCTGTGCTGCAAATCTGTGTGTTTTTTGTTGTGATAATAAATAAAAAAGACAAAAGATGATAATATATAACAGTATCTAGCAGCATAATGGTCTGTTTTTGTACAGCTACAATAACTGGAAGTGAATGACACCATAAGACTCTCACGTTTAAGTTACAAATGACTGTGCCCTCTAGTTGTAATAAGTAACTAATAAAAAGTTGCTTATTACAAAAAATATTAATAATTTTAGCAATTAAAAGGGTTTTTTGTTGTTGTTGTACTGCGCTGTTTCTTAAATACCATGGCCTTTTAGTGCCACCAAAAAAAATAAAAAAAATAAAACCAGGAGAATAAAGTCAAAATATTTCGAGAATAAAGGCGAAATACTATGAGATTAAAGTCAAAATATTACGATAATAAAATCATAATACTACAAGATTAAATTTGAAATATTAGGAGAATAAAGTTGAAATGTTTTAATCATTTAAATCTTTGAAATTAAAGTTATAATATTTAGTGTAATACATTTGCAAATGACCTGGATTGAGAGAAAGCCATCAGAATTTAGGCATATTTGAATATTGTTGTGTCTGAGCAGCCGCTTCATCTTACTGGGATGAGATCTAAGAACTCGCGGAAACTGCTTAATACCAAGAATATGATATTTACTAAAGGGCTATTTATGAACAGGAACAACTTTTTATCTTAACATCAGCTCACACACTCAGTCGGCATTCCTTTGGTGGGTGCTGTAGCTCTCTTATTTAACCCTTTTTAATACACTATAAAGGCATTTATGTGGGATTATTAGCAGAAATGATATCATGTGGGGACAATATTCACGGGGACAATATGCTTAGAAATAATATTTCATGTCTTCCATTGGATTCTGGCAGATTTTATAAACTGAGATTTGGAATATCTCCGGTTGCTCCCAATCTAGGCTGACTTTATTCTCGAAATATTGTGACTTTAATCTCACAGTTTAAATTGTTTTTTTTTTAAACAATTAGTGACCTGAAAAAAAAAAGAATAATAATTTGGTGATAATTTACTCAGACCATCCAAGATAACATTTCTTCTTTTTTTTTTTTTGAACTGTGGTCCTTGGTGATTCATAAAAGTAGCTACCAGCACTTGATAGTCAAGAAAACCATATACAGACAAGAAAAAAATAATTCTTGTGATTTCTGATTTATTGAGGTCTTATGAAGCGAAACATTGTCACCTTATAAGTTGTTGACCTGTGTTGCTTGCTTCAGACAGTTCTGTATAATTCTGTAAACTAGTAGTTCACCAAAAAGTACCAGTTCAAAAGAATTATTAGTTTGTGAACCAGACACCATTTTTGAAAATTATTTTGCTAATTTTGCCATGTGTCTTAGCTGGTCACATGGATTTGCTTCACTAACCAGCAGAACGCTGGTTACATGGAACCTTAAACCCACCCAATAGTGTTAACAAATTGAAAACTGATATAAAAACACATTTGCTGATGCAGCCGTGCCATTTCAACTTCCATTTACACAGATTTAAACTGTTTTGTCGAACTGTAGTTCCCTTTCAGTCGGTCACTCTGACGTCACGTCGGTGACCGACGAATAGGAATCTCGCTTTGAGATGCCAAAACAACTCTGCGTGTATGCAAACACGCC
>JAUMHI010000211.1:207173-218838 GCA_032359435.1 Enteromius unitaeniatus | reverse complement strand
ACAGCCCATTTAGAAATGTCCTTACTGATAAAAATGCTGATGTGTCAAATACTTATTTCCCCCGCTGTATATATATACACAATTTCACAAATTATAGCAAAAATCTCTCATCTTTTGAACAAACAAATGAACATATTTCCCCTAATTATGTTTTTTGCAACTGTTGTACACATTAGACTGTAGTAGGTGTGCTTAATTTGGTGAAACATTACTTCCTACTACATTTAAAGCATTGAAACATCCAAATTCACTTGGCTCTTTCCCCTGTGATAAGATACTGCACCAAAATGCCTGAAATACACTATGGTTTTGTGTAACCCAGATCTAGACCAAAGCCACATTTATGTGGTCTTGAGAGATCTAAGGACCAAGAACACAAAACTCCTAATTCCTGGCAAACACTGAGTGTGCTGATAGTACACAGTCCAAACTTCTGACTGTCCCTTTGTCTATTGTAAATATAAAAAGGTCTCGTACATGGCAGATATTTACCATTAGACCTTAATGACTGAAAATGTGAATGTCCACAAAAAAAGGTTCATTTGAGGTATCTAGACCAACTATGTATTAGTAAACAGTGTGGCTCCATTGTATAACACAATGCTTTTTTATGGATTATCATAATGCCTTTGTATGGACACATAGGCATAAACAGAGTCAAGGATTTAGATTGAGGACATTTAAGGTTATCTAAAGAGCATCATCAGAGTCTTCTTCTGGTTGTCTTTTTGTTCCCTGCCACATGAGTTAGTCCCAATCTACTCTTGCAGTCAGTGTTCAGTCTAATGTAATTGTTGGCTGAGGTCACGGGCATTATTTTTGGTTTGAGTCGCTGTTATAAAATATGCCATTAGAACATAGTAATCCATAGATGTCCTCATGTTAATAGCATCACTTCCTCCCATGAGAGGAGAATTTAGGTAAATGTACTCTATGGTTGCTTTATCTTGGTCAGAAAAGTCTTTGTTTTAATGTGGTTTAAATGTAGTAGTTGAAATCAGTGCAAAGACATTTTATGGGCAGAGTTCCACTAATGAGCTGTTACACATACAAACAGACAATTACAGATTGTACATCTAACCATGCAGTAAAACACAACATCTCTGCAGAAGGATTCCAGATCCAGAATGCAACAGTGAATATTCAGTGGCAAAATCTGCATTAAATATGCAGGAATACAGACTGTACAGTGACAGTCTTGAAATTTTTGTGCACTAAAATTTGTAAATTAAATTGAAGACTAAATAATAAAAGTAGTTACTCATTTAAGGTAATGTATTCTGACTTTTTTTTTTATTCAGTTTGGTTTAAAGTTACTACTAAATGTATTGTTTGATACAAAAAATCTAGTAAGTAGTAAAGTAATTTGTACGTCTCTAAATGTATACATATATACTGTATATTAGTAAATGCATTGTGTGTGTGTGCGCGCATTTATATATATTTATATATATATATTAGAAGAATAAAAAAATTATGTGTTTATTTTCTTAAATTATGTATTTATTATTACATATTTTTATTCATATTTTTATTATTTATTTTATTTCAGTTTTAATAATATTAGTATTTCAAATTAAATTTCCTTTTTTTTCAGCAATATTTGTTATTTTTATTTAGTGTTTGTGTGTGTGTGTGTGTGTGTGTCCATTTGTGTTTTATTTTTTACTTCAGTTTAATTTCAATTAAACTGTGTTGTATAAGGTGTTCTGGGAGGTTTTTTGTAATAGTTTTGATGCTCGGTGAGTTCATTCAATATAGGATTCATCAAACTTATTTAATTAAGTAGCTTGTGAACCTTTGGAACATCCAAAGCCAAGTAAGGACTGGAATTTTAGCATCCATCTACAGAACTAACAAATCGCTCCAGAATCTCTCCAGACAGATTTTCTTTTGTATATCTGATCCTTTAAATTTAGGGTCATTACCAGGAGATTTTGCAAAGGCCTTTAGTCAGCCTCTCTAATTGAACACAATATATGATCACTTGAGTTTTTTTTTCCAACACAGGCCGTACTTTGTCACCCTCCCTTCTCGTCTACCTGAGGCAATGATTACTGATAATGGCATCGACTCTTTGACAATCTTATTCCCTGGCTTTTACACTCAACGTTGTGCCTGTGGGGATGGAAATATGGTGCTTTAAAAATAGGAGATTAGTTTGGAGCGGTGCGATTAGCAGACCTCGTTTGGCTCTCTCTGCCATAAGTGATTGTCCTTCCCCAGATCATTAACCCTGGCACTGTTCGACAGTGTAATGAGCAACCAGAGGAGCTCTATAATACACGCTGGTTATGAAACACTCATATTGTGAGAGAATACGATGGCATAATTTTTCACAGACACACATGCGCACACCCACACACGCGCACCTCTTACGAAACACTAAGCACTGAGATTCAGCAACGGGAACAATGTATTAATTCCCATGAATCAGTGCCATAAATATGCTCTAAAATAGATATGAAATGATAAAAAGAGCAATGATGTTATAAAAGCAGATTTGCAAAAGAATTATAGAGATGCACAGTTTGATCGTATTTATGGGTCTGCTGTTTTTACACACTTTTACATACAGTTTTTCCATCATATCTCAAATTATTTATTGTTTATTCACATTAGAAAATGGCATTAAACACTAAAATTCCTAACTCTTTGTCCAGTTAATATCATGGCTAGCGTTTTTGTATTCAAAAAATGCTCAGTTCATTATTTATATTTTCACAGAACTGCAACTTAGAAATACATTTTTTTTACTTAGATTAAATAATACATACAATACATAAAATATAAACAATACATAAAAACTTACATTAAAAAGTCATTTAAAAAGTGGCAAAAATGAATAAAGGCATGATAAATAACCTCAAACAATAGTGTTTTAATCGCATTCTGTGTTGAAATTGGCATTCAAAAATAAACCTACTGACTTTTTATGTAATTTATGAAAATGTATGTATCCTAAAAACATTTAATTATCATTTTATTGTATTAATATTAATACTTGGAAATGAGAAAATGCATACATACATATGAAATATAAAAATGCAAATGTAAAAAGTATGATTATATATGTGAATGTGTATGTAAGAATGTGCGTATGTTTGTGTGTATAGTACACGTACCTCCATGGAAAAAAATAAGAGACCACTGCAGAAAAATCTGTTTCTTTTGGGTTTTATTCTTAAAACTGTTCATCTCACCAATATATCACCAATACAAAACAATGCACGTTTGTTTTTGTAAACTCCTGTCTCTGAAATATTAAGGATAGAAGCAACTTGATGCTCACTGATTCCTTGTGCCAATAAATCTAGGATTGAGGCCTTTTTTCTGGATTTAAAACCTTTGTTTCACTGTTTTTGGCATGTTTAGTGTTTATATTTACAGTTCTAATTACTTTTGAAAGAGTTCTAGCATTTCTTACCATCCAACTGGTCACACTGCAAGAGGAAAGTGTTGATTACATCAGTGCTTTTTATACATTTCCCGTTAAATACAATTGTATTCAGGTGCTCACCAAAAAAGTACCTCAATAAAAAGAATGAAGTACAGTTTGTGTAGAAGTTTAACAAAAACTGTCATAAAATGCTTAGACAGCTTAGGCCCTGTCTTTGCCCCACAACAATAAAATGTAAATATTAATCTCAATTTTGCTAAATAAACGGATCTGGCTTGCATCAGTCACATGACTGCCATTAACCAATGCTCGCTCGTTACGAGCCGGGTACGGACTTCTGCACCCAGTGCATCATGGGTTTTCTTTAGAGTTTACTAATTTTTGTGTCATTTCAACAAGACAGTTGCATTTTTATATTAGTGATGTTATGTGTGTTTATGTTCAAGTTAGATTGGGGGGGGGTTTGGTTCATTTGCAGCCCTTTTATATAAAAGTGTAACAGTTACCGTCATGGACGGGTGTGTAGGGGAGTGACTTGTTGATATTGCCCTTTTGTATTTTAGATTTGTCATGAACGTAAATTGCTGCTAATTATAAAATGTCAATTATGGCATGATAAAAAGTCTCATTGTGTGTGTGTGTATATATATATATATATACATGTATTTAATTTAACAATAACATTTCTGACTATATATACATACACTACTAGTCAAAAGTTTGGAAACACTAAGATTTGTAATATTTTTTAAGATGTTCATTAAGGCTGCATTTATTTGATAAAAAAAAATAAAGGGAAAAAAGTAATATTGTGAAATATTATTGCAATGTAAAATAACAATTTTCTATTTTACTATACATTAAAATCGAATTAATTTCTGGGATGCAAAGCAGAATTTTCAGCATCATTACTCCACTCTTCAGTGTCACATGATCCTTTAGAAATCATTCTAATATGCTGATTTATTATCAGTGCTAGAAATGGTTGTGCTGCTTAATATTTTTTTGGAACTTGATTTATTTTATTTTTTATTTTTGTATTCTTTAATGAATAAATAAAAAGATCTTACTGTTTCCAAACATTTCATTGGTATTGTATATTAGTCAGAAATGTTAATGTTAAATTAAATTAAATGCATATATATACACACATTGTTAGGAAGGGGACAGGATGCAAGTATAAATCAACAGGAGTATTTATTGCAGTTTGAGGACATAGAATGGATATGACAGATGAGCACAGGTGAGTAGAGTAATAGATGGATCCTTTGGAGAGAACTGAAGTAGGAAGTAACTAGAATGTCTTTGTTGGTAGGAACGATGGAGCGTTGGAGATGGAGGGAGACGATGGAGACACAGACACGAAAAACCACGACCACACACCACAAACTGGAGTCACAGAGAGGGATTTCTAGGAGCCTGGGGAGAACACGGGGTAATCACAAGGTAAGTATATCAGGTAAGTCTTAGAGAGTTCTTGCCAGATTTGAGTCCCACTAGCTTGAAACGAGCACGGACAGTGACTGAGGGGTGGTGTGTGGTTTTATGTGGTTATTGATGAGTGCGGAGAGTGACTGTAGGTGGAGGTGACAGGTGTTGGTGATCAGTACTGGGAGAGTGATCGTTGTGAGGAAGTGAGGGTGGAGCCTGGTGTGGATGTAACACACACACACACACACATACATATACGATATGTGTGTAAAATATTAAATAAATATATTCTATTTAAAGAATATATTTTTAGACAAGATAATATATTAGAAAATATAATAAATAAATGATGGAGGCATGATTGGGCATAAGGGAAAAAAAACATCAACCCCTGGTATATAAAATTGCACACAGTTAAAGAAACACCCTTACATGGCTAATGAAAAGCCGTCCAAAAATGTTAAAACATTATTTTTTATAAAAAGAGGTTACCATAGAAGTTGAGGCCAAAAGAGGCATTTCTTGTTTGAGTGAGTCAGACATTTGGCAGTGATAAAATCCTGCTTTTACTTTTGAAGTATTAAGCCATTATTTTAACCCAAACTGCTTGGGGGTCTATTTCTTTGCTAGCAATTGTAAAACGGACCGTTATGTTAGCATGTTGGCCTTACTTAAAGCTCACTCCTGAGATAGATCAAAACCTAATGAGCAAGCGTACATGTGTTGATCTTTCCCAGAAATCCTGCTTTTGTACAGCACCACATGACCTTCAAGGCAATAAGATATAGGCTGCATTCTATCCTGTTTTCCTTGATGCCTCTTAAAATATTTTATAGCACCGTTAACATCTGTATTTTTTTTATCTAAAAGATCTACCAAGACAAACTCGGTAGTGAAAGTCAAGGCTAGCATCCAGCTCTTAAACCTTTCTCAAGTCCAAAGGCCCTCTGGAGGGAGATTAACTCATCACACCAGATGTTTAACACACACTGGATGAGGATTAGCATCCAGCCTAGCTCTTGAATTAATGATTTTATGAGGGTGGATATGACGCTGATTGTTTATATCCTCTTTAGGGTGTTCTATGGAAAGTCTCGGGAGGAACAGGAAATGCAGGAAAAAGTAACTGAGCTTAATCACAATTATCCTGCGCTGATGCAATTGCATTTTGGGAATGAGTCTGGTAAATGCTGATGATCCGTCTATGTCAAACTTTTGATTTTTTTTTTTTTAGGACAAGTACACAGAGTTGGATCAATGGTTTCAGTCATTTTTCATCATCCCTGCGGGATTGAAATCTTTTGTCAAGTACCCAGTGGTGTTTCTCAACATCCTAGAAGGAGGATGTTAGCACACTGAGACTGAACCATGGCATTATGGGAAGCTGTCCATTTTCTACTCAGGCCCCATAACAGTTATAAGCTTGGAGTGACAAAATCGACATTTCTCATTTCAGACTTGTTCCAGATGTGTTTAGCAGATGCTTAATATTAAAATATGCAAATCACATGAACATAAATATGCAGATGTCTGTCTGAGTTACACAAGGTATGAATTTTGTCAAAGATCTCAAACAGTGCTAGGTTTGATCAAAATAACAAAAGTCTGCAACCAAAAGTCATAGATTTCAACATGAACTTTGAAAAGATAGCAACTTTCTAATTTGTGTCTATTTTTAATTGTAGCAATGTGTTTTAAACAGGAATTTTGGGAGAAAAATCTGAGAGGTTTTTGCTTGCCCTTTCAAAAACATGCTTAATATGGACATACAGACATACGGAAAATATTCAGACCCCCTTACATTTTTTTATTTATTTATTTTTTCCCTCGTTAATGTACACACAGCACCCCATACTGACAGAAAAACACAGAATTGTTGACATTTTTACAGATTTATTAAAAAAGAAAAACTGAATTATCACATGGTCCTAAGTATTCAGACCCTTTGCTCAGTATTTAGTAGAAGCACCCTTTTGATCTAATACAGCCATCAGTCTTTTTGGGAAAAAATCAACAAGTTTGGGATGGATTTAGGGACCATTCCAGCTTTCAGATCCTCTCCAGTTCTGTCAGGTTGTATCGTAAACGTTTGTGGAAAGCCATTTTCAGGTCTCTCCAGAGATGCTCAATTGGATTTAAGTCAGGGCTCTGGCTGGGCCATTCAAGAACAGTCATGGAGTTGTTGTGTTATTTTAGCTTCTTAGGGTCATTTTCTTGTTGGACGGTAAACCTAGATGAGAGAGACATACAAAATGTGCAGGGCATGGGGTCCTCCAGGACAGGTTTGGGAAGCACTGTTCTAGAGAGAAGAGCAGCACCACCCCAGGTGGGATGAAGACCATCTCTTTTCAATAGGTCAGGTCTGCCCCAAAACCCAATTTTCTTTCAAAACCTATTATTCTGCGGGCACCTATTAGGCATCCAGCCACTGAGTGATGAGTCTGTATGTATCTCGTCACCCCAGGGAGGGGACCAGACCATTTAATGCTATTTTTAGTGATCTCCGACTGGCGAAGACGAACATCATTAGCGCCAACGTGAATAACAATAATACTGAATTAACATGGTAAACATTGGACATATGGACTATGGACTTTATGTTCCGTACAATAGAAGGTTTCTCAGTAGGTGCGTCACTGAGTTGGGCGAACCTGTACTGATCAGAACGGAAGAGCGGTGTTTTGACATGCGACTATGCTGACTATGCCGTGAGTCACCCAGTTGCTCTGATGCCGGAACTTTCGAAGAAAATTTACTGTCAATGATGGATGGACGAATGTTAGGATCAATAAATTCCGGAATAAAGTATGGTTGGATGGATCAATGGATGTCACAAATCAAGTAACAGGATTCAATAGCGGGTGTGAAATAAACAGTTTATTGGAACTAGTTCAACACACACAGAGAGAGATGATGCTGAAGGCTCGCTGGATAGTAACACAGGGACACAACGGGCAGCCAACTCCAATGCCAAATAATCCTCAGAGAGAAAGGAAGTAGGAATTGGAGGAAAACAGCCAGCCAAGCACATGGAGACAAACTCCAAAGACCTAACAACACAAGACAAGATTAGCACACCTTAAATAGCCAGGAGGGAGCTAGGAGGGATTAACTCGTTGCAGCAATCAGACACACCCACTCACGTACACACGCACGGATGAGATTGTGATCTCATGAACTGTGACAATTGATGGATGGACTAATGAATCGTGGATGGATGGATGAATGATAGAACGTTAGGGTCAAGAAATCAAGGATGGATGGACGAATGGTCGAATGACAGGATCAATAAAGGAAGGATGGATGGATGGATGAATGGACGGATGAATGGTCGAATGTCAGGATCAATAAGGAAAGGATGGATGGGTAAATATTTTATTAGGTCTAAGGAACATGTTCCAAAAATAACAGGAATGATTAAGATTAAGATTAATTTTGCTGAAACTGTTATAAACTGCTAAACACAGTAAAGTCGTCATCAAACCAAACATGAGGGTTAAATGACATAGCTGAGAACTCTATGAGCTTTGAAATAGGTTTCTTCAATGGGATGCCTATGACAGTCAGCATTAACAGGAATAATCTAGAGGTTTCGGCACAAAAGAAACTTTTAGTTTCAATGGTGCAAAGGAACTAAAATGTCACATCTGACAATCCTCCAGGAAGGACATAATAGCAGTAAAGAGTCTTGCACAGGAACACTGATTCACTCACACACACACATATGAAACAAGAGAAAGAGAGCAGGGGAAGTGGCTCTCTGTGAGGCCTGTACTCTGTAGCCTTTTGTTCTTATTGTGCTGTTCCTGGGCCTAAGATGGTGAGGTTGCTCTGGCTTGTATTGTTCACACTGGACCCCCTTTATTCTGCTACATTCATAGAGACTCTATTCACGGAGGAAAACAAAGAAAGAGAGAGAGGATGTGAGACACTGTTAAATATATTATATATATAACTGAATAAATGAAATAAATACTTATTAGTTAACAACACATTGATATTTGTATAAAAATAATTAAATCCAGATCTCTTTTTCCCTATTAGTCTTCCTGTGTGTGTCTCTCTCCAGCTGTTTGTCCTTTGGCCACCCATGTGACCCGCCTACTGCTTTCACTGAAAGAGCCAAAGCACCAAACAAACCCATCATCCAACCTCTCAACTCCTCTTCCGCTGTGACCGTTCAGCCCTCTTCTGACAGTATTGTTCATATTTTAGCTGCTGACACACACAATGACACACTAACTGCTAATTTAGCCAAACGTCCAGAGCGTAAAAGACAAAATAGCAGCGCCCCAAATGATGTACTGATAAACCATGCACTTATATATTTAAGATGGGTAATGTCATCTCTAATTAAACATGGATGTTTATTTTTTAATTACAGGATGTAAATGTTGTTTTCCAGTTGAGAGAGTTTGCATCTTCTTTATGCTAAATGCAGTGAAAGTATCTTCCAGGTACTTATGCATAGATACTCATAATTTTGATGATTTAACACTTTAATTCAGAAAGTATTAATGCATTAAGATATCCAAAATCAAAATAATTCCATTTCAAATAAATGCTTAAATAAATAAATAAATAATTTCTATTCAGCTAAGCACAACTGTTTTCAACATTAACAATGTATGCAGATCAGCACATTAGAATGATTTCTGGAGGATTGTTTGACATTGAAGAGTAATAATGCTGAAAATTCAACATGATGTAGATATCAAAAGAAAATTTGCCTGAATGGCTAAATCTGGCACATTTACAGAGATACTTGTTTACTCGTGTTAATTAATGTGCATTGGATCAAAACCTTTTTTTAAGTTATCCTAAAACCAAAACCTTTCTTGTCTTAGGATGACTTTAATTAACTTTTTTGATCCACTTCAAATGTTGACTACTGTATATTCAAATACTAAACAGTTAATTTATGTTGATCTATTTATGTTTTTATTGTATTTTTTTCAAAGCAATTGCACCCATAGTGAGCAAAAAACTTTGCATTGTGATCATTAGCAATATTAAAATGAATTATTAGTTATATAATTACTTATTAGTTCCTTTTAATTGTCTATTGATGAAACATAATGGAACGTGTTCTCAGTTCTTTTTAAGATCTCGCTAGATTAGTATGGAACTAACTTTGCTTTACTAACAGTGCTTTTTAATTGATTGCTCTTGCATGAAACCTTTTCCTGTGTCTTAGTTAAAGTAGTTTTATTCATTTTATTCATTATATGTGCATGCTTCTTTTGTGATACACAATGAACAGGCCATGACCTCAACAGTTTGGTAGTACTCAAAATTTCATCAAAAATGCCCTTGAGGAAGAGGACACAACGTGACATTCATGCATGAGAAATGTGAAACACCTTACCTTAAAATCATATTCTAGCAATTAGTCATTTTACCTCCAGATGTATGTTACTCTCTAACTTAGAAGTGTTTTTTTTAATTATCAGAGATGGCCAAAGAAGTCAAAAGCCAAAGGCCTTCCAAAAGTCAAAAGAAATAGTTTGAATTGTGGGAGATTTTTGATGAGTATTTTGGCACCGCTTTCCATGTCGACCTCTTCAGATGACACTTGCACTGCATACAGATTATTTATTTGTGCCAGAAACCATGACACTGGAGCAAACATGTCTCTGTGTGGTGCGAGTGGGAACTGGCAGGCCAACTACATCCCGAAAAGAGACACTACGTATGTATGTTTGAATGTGTGTTGAATACACAGAGTTTAGCTCTGCCACTTCCTCTGGGTTTGGCCCTCAAGCTCTATTCTCTCGACTGCTCTCCCATCCATGCAGCACAACTCAAGTGTGTGTGTGTGTGTGTGTGTGTGTACACTTGGACGAGCTCTGAGAGCTAAGACGAGGTTTTAGTCTGTGCATGGCCACAAATTTTAAAACCATGTTAAAACTCCTGGCTGAGGGATAATTTAATACAAAGCATTGCCAAAAACACAAGATCTGCTGCAGAGCATTAAAACAGAAGCATGTGCGCAGGCAGAAGGTATTTCTATTTGGTTATTTGAATTTATTATAAAAAGATGAATTTGACCAGATAGTGGAGAAAAGGCATTGAACTCACCAACATATTTTAATTATAATCCCGAAGCAAGATTTTTTTTTTAAATCGAAAAAGAGTGCTGCCTGTTTAAAACTCACCACAATGCTAGTGTTGCCAGGACTTTGCTCTGTGGTCATTATGGAGTTCTGTGAATGGTTGTGAAGGCATTGCTAGGTTGTTGCTAATCACGTAGATATGTATAGATACCCCATTCAACTGTTCCAGACACAAAAATGCGGCTGCCATCTTGGAATGGTCAACTTGACAATATCAGAAACTATAGACGTGTCATGTATGTAGTATTCAGACCAACTTAAATTTTTTATTCTTTGTGATATTGCAGCCATTTTCTAAAATCATTTAAGTTATTTTTTTCCCTCATTAATGTACACACAGCACTCACTTCATTTCAGTCCAGCTGTGTTTGATTATACTGATTTATGACTTGATTAGGAAAGCCACACACCTGTCTATATCAGACCTTACAGCTCACAATGCATGTCAGAGCAAATGAGAATCATGAAGTCAAAGAGCTCAGAGACAATTGTGGCAAGGCACAGATCTGGCCAAGGTTACAAAAGACTCTCTGCAGGTTCCTAAGAGCACAGTGGCTTCCATAATCTTTAAATGGAAGACGTTTGGGATTACCAGAATCCTAGAGCTGGAAGTCCGGTCAAACTGAGCTATCAAGGGAGCCTTGGCTAGAGAGGTAAAGAAGAACCCAAACATCACTGTGGCTGAGCTCCAGAGATGCAGTCGGGAGATGGGAGAAAG
>JAUMHI010000211.1:182891-207073 GCA_032359435.1 Enteromius unitaeniatus | reverse complement strand
AAATTATGTAATTTTTAATATTTTGGACAAATACTAGAAAATGTATTTAGTTTTATTGATTATGAACATACAAACTGCAGTCGAACTGATTATAAGTCTGTCAATAACTCCTATTGTACTTATGATTTTTTTGCTATCTTCTCGTTACAAATTATTAAATTATTGTCACTACATAACATTTTCTACAAAACTGTGATAAAATATGAAAAGTACACACTTAGAGCTTTCCAACTATATATAGTGTATCAATGTTAGATCAGGTTAAGTACAGGATATTATTGTTTAAGTATGTAATGGCAAATGGGCCCACCGGTGGGCCCGTGACAGTTTTACATCGTTGAACATTCAAACAATAAAGTTTTTATAACTTCATGGGAACATTATGGGAACGTTTTATAATGTTAAATTGTTAGCTGGGTGAGCCTTAAAATACATCCTATTCACTTTAGGCTTCGAAAACAAATCATCAATCAAAAATCAAAGCCCAGGCCCTGATAGATGCCCATAAACAAATACTGACTAATTATTAGGTAGACATTGGGAACCTGTTTCAATTGCTTTATGTTGTGCAATATTGAATGCTCATAAGGAAGTCACTGTCTGTTTTGATGAATACATGTTATTGCTTCCTTACCTGTCCTGTCTGGCTTACCTGTTAAGACATACAGCTGTTGCAGACATCACATACCTCACTTTCAGGACCAAACTGGATTGAACTAGAAGGCTAAATGTGGCACGGCAATCTGACTAGATCCTGATAGATATGTGTCATGCAGATGTTTCAGAGTGGTGAGGAAAACTATAGAATATGCTTATGCAGTACGGAAATGCTGGAATTTTTTCATTTTATTGTGCTATGTTGGCAGTAAAGTGAAACAAATAAAACTTATAGATCGCAAAATACGAACATTGAGTTTTTGTTTCTATGATTATAAATTTGTTACCTTTTTAAAAAAATAAATGATACAGATCTACTGCACTGTCAAATCAAGTTCAGGAACTGACACACCATAAAACATGATTTAAGAGTACACATCAAAGAGCAAAGAAAGAAGGAGTACTGAAAGAATCACTGGCACGTGACTGAAGGGGTTTGCAAGTTTATTGGTTAGGTAATGTAAGAGCAAGATGTAAATATTTTACATTTTAACTTTACCTGGGACATATTGACACAGTGTTACAAACTGAACCTAAAAAAAAAAATCTAAAGATGCACTGATAACAGTTTACCAGTATCAAAATTAAAAGATTAAAGATGTTGCCTGACTTAAATAAAGTTACTACCAATGTTTTTTTTTTTTTAATATTTCTTTTTTTTTTTTTTTGGTGGGTTGAGTCGATGTTGGAATTGTCTCATTATTAAAAGGAGAGATAGAGGAGACTTGAGCTCCACGATTTGCTCCATGAGAGGTGCTTGAATTATGCATTAGCATTCAGCTGAAGTAACTGCTGTTTTGACAAGAGTGCTAAAACGCCTGCTGGCTCTTCTTGAATCTGTCAGCAGACAGTGTGTATTGTGCAATACACAGTCAAGTGTGTGTATGTGTGATAGTGAGCAAGTGGGACTAGATTGAAGATGCGAGATGCTCACTAGACATTTACTAGAATAAAAATGATTTTCAAAATAAGTACGGACAGCAAACAGCAGGGTTTTTACATTATCTCTGAATATGCATACTTGTAGCTATAGTAGACTATGCAAAAAGCAGCATGTCTTGGATATTCAAATACAAAGTGTTTTTAACACCAAGATGGCCTGCATGCATGTAAAAATGTAGATCTCCATGTTTAAGAAGAACTTCTTCATCAAATCTAGTACATATTCTTAAAATATATGCTAATCACTTTATATTATTTTATATTAGGAACATGTAATATTTAATCAATTATGTGTACTAAGCTGATTCATCAGCTAGCCTATCAACTGCGTAAACTACAGAGAATATGAAGACAGACCAAATTGGATTAATCAAAGACCAGTCTAACTTGCATTTTGAGTCTGTGTGAAAGTGTCAATGACTTGTTCTTTATATATATAAAAAACTTTGTTGATTGGAGAAGATTAAAGCATTTATACCCCTTAGTGTTAAGGGGGGCCTTAACACTTCAGTTTGCATAATCCAATCACAGCGCCATATCCTTTGGCTGGCCGGGAGGGAATCGATACAAAACGTTTATTTTTAATCATATGATGTTTCATAACCATGTCGGATTTCTAAGAATAGTTTCTATTCACGGTTTATTCGGAAAATCAGTTTACAATCAATTCCCCAACCTCACAATGCATCTGTAGAGGGCGATCGACTGCCTCTCAGTTGTGGGGAAGGACACCTGTGTGCCGATTGGCTGTCGCAGCGCCGGGGCGTGGCTTGTGCGGAGGTCTTTCAACAAAACCGAACTGCGACACGAAGAAAGTTTCATTCAGTACTGACCAGAAAGATAACAGACACAGATCTCTTGATTTACTGTCAATCTTTGTTGCGCTTAGTACTAACAGCATATTACAAACTCAGAAACAAGCTCAGAGCTACACTGCAGCACGGAAAAAGGCTTTAGAAGAAACTTTACCTATAGCTGGTTAATTTCTTCATTTGGATTGAATCACAGAGACTCTATAATGGATCTGATGTGGCTTATATACATCGCAGCGAGTATCTGTGCTTTGCTCGCCTCTGCTGAGAGACACACTGTTTTCTGGAATAGTACCAACCCTAAGTAAGTCATTTATGTATTATTTATTCGATTTTTTACTATTCTTTTCTTCTCCTCTAAATTCAATCTTGCGATAACGCTTAAATTATGCTAGTTATTAGTAACTTTATTTATTTATTGGATTTATTTATTTTGCAAACTCTAGCATCATATTGTTTTTTTCATGGTTGAAGTAAATTATTACAACTTTTTTCTATTTGTGTGAATGTTTCTCTTCATCTTGTTACGGGTGTTATTTTATGGTCGGAGTTAAGAGACTCGTGCTTGTTTACATTGTGGCTGCGTTTTGACGTTGTGATGTTGTTACATCTTTACCTGTAACAGATTGCATAATTCAGGCACTTTTATTGCGTCATAATCTGTCAACTACCCATCACTGAATGTTTGTTTACCTTTATTTGTACATGTGATGCTGCGCAAATCTGCCTCTTTAGAAGAAGTGATGCTTTCTGGGTGTGTACACGCTGGATCTTAACAGGGATAATAGTAGTTATGGTTATTACCCATTACCATATTAATATGATATAATATCAACAGCGGTTCTGCCATATGGTGCTGTTAATTCATGTTTGGAAAACTCAAAGGGCTGAACAGGAAAATTACGAGGAAATGGACAGGACCGTTTTGCTGTTTTGGCGTGAAGAACTATGAGTCAGCGAGGTGTTGAAATAGGTGCTAAATGTTGAGTGACTTTTCCGGCTAAAACCCGCAGAGCAGAGGACTGGATTGCAAAACTCATATCGCCGATACGAAGCAGACGCGAACGAATCAATTCTGGATCTTTATAATGATTCGTTTGAACCGACTCACCGAGCGCTTGCGATATACTGAAAGGAAGAACTTCAGGGGGGGGTGGGGGCTATGTAAGGTGGTACAAAGTACTATTATTTTCTTTATATTTTTTGTTATAGCAAAACATAGACTGTAGCGCGTGGAACTAAATATAGAGTGCTTAACTACAAAGACGTAGTCATTTTTTTGTGTTGACTTTTGATAATAATAATAGGCTACAATGAATAGGCCTGCTTTAATAAGTAATTAGCCTACATTAAAACAAATAAATAAAATAAAACAACATTTGAACTGGTTCACTAAAATGAACAGATTCGTTCAAATGAATCAAATGTGTTAAAGCTAAACCTGACAATAACAAGGTAGGATCCTACTAAGTTGCAGCAGTGATTTTGTCATCTCTGAACAATTGGTGTTAAAATGAGGCAGTGAGACTGAATTAGAAATTAGAATTAGAAACTGATTAAATAGAACATACACACATTTAACCCATCGACTCTTCTTAAAACAATAAGCATTTGCTGCAGTAGATAGCCTAATGATTACGTCAAAGTCCAAACAGTGATCATTTTATCGCCTGTGTAATCACATACTTACGATTTTTATGACATATCTTTCGCTCTTTCTATCTCTCTCTCTCTGTGATCTAATCCTGTTTTCATAGAAATACTAGTGGGGCTGGGGAGATGCTTTTTTCCTACACTTCTTTCTTTCTGTATTTCTGCATTTCTTTCTGCATTTTCCCACACTCTTTATTTTTCTTTCTTTGCACAATGCTTCTGGAGTTCTGTCTGCATTTCTTTCATATAAATTTAAATATAGTCCAAGTGTATAAGGAGGTTGCATGTGTGTGTTTGGGTGTGCATGGAAGTCTTGGGGGAAGGTTGACTTCATGGTTGACAGGCTATTACAGCTGAGCATGGTTTTTTTTTTCAGCACGAGAGGTGATTCTAAGCCAGGTCGTGTAAGTGTGCATGTTTGAATTTGTTGGTGCGTGTTCTTGTTGTGCTTGCAGATGCTTGCTGCAACACATGTGTTGTAGTGTTACTCACAGTCAATAGTTGATCAACTGGAAGGTGTGAGCTGATTAAGGAGTGTCCTGGTGAGCAGTCGTAATCCAGCCCTTGTTTATGATTTACTGACTCACTCATATATTTATTAACTAAACCTCCTCTATTAAATTCACTATTCACTCCCGTAGAGGCTGTTTTTCTCCATGTTTGACCATTTGGAAGTGCCACTAGTAATAGTTTACATAAAATTAAAAAGTAAATTATTTATTCACCCTCATGTTGTTGAAACCAGAAAGCGAAAGAAAGCAGTGCACTATTAACAAACAAAAGAACTCCAAACAACTATATTCCAAGATTTCTGAACTCCCATGATAGCTTTGTATGAGGAACACAGTCATTATTCACTGAAAATGTTGACATCCACCCTAGCTTCCTTTTCATGAAAGTTCATGAGATAAAGACAAAGTCCAATTCATGCACAAATCTTTCAAGTTTTTCGACGAAATCTTTAATCCAGTTCGGAAAACTGGTCTGACTGATTCTTTTATAAATCTATGATCTGTTTTGTCACTCAAGCCACTGCATAAAAATCTGGAAATTTGGAATATTGCACATACGAATGAGTTTTGCTATCTCTTATTTATGCTTTTTGAAAGCCAGCATTAATTGTAATTGTACAGCAAGAGCAGCTTGTCCTATTTACTAATGTCCTAATACTATTTGCTATTTCTCCTTTTATATTTCGCATAAGGGGGAAAAAAAAGTTATGGTTTTGGAACAACATGAGAGTGAGTAAATGATGACTGAACTTGAGTGAACTAATCTTTTAATATCACTTATGGATTCTAAAGGTTTTCTGTAATCGTCACTGTTGTTATTTTATTAGCACTCAAAGGCTTATAGAGATTTCTTCTTTTTCTTTGGCCTCTCTCTCTCCTACCTGTCCTTCCCAAACCTCCTCCCTTTCCTCTGGCTGTGTGCCCCGTACCGCATGGTTAACTGGCACAAAGTTCAACCTCTCCTCTGCTCTTTTTTCTTAACTCTTTCCCTTGCTCGTTTTGCTCTGCCCCTATCCCATCAGTGCCCCAAAACTGTCCGACCTCCTCACATTTCGGTTTCTTCTCCGCTTGTCGGCGATCACCCCATTGTGTTACTGTTTCACCCGGCAAAAAGGCCTTTTACATGGTTTAATTCCATCAGAAATGGGGCTTTCTTGGTTTTCTACCCAAAATGTCCCATTCACTGGTGGGGGTTTTTCTTCCATGGAACAGGGCTCTTTTTTTTGCTTGTGGGGTTCTGCCAGCTAAGTGCTTTTTTGTTATACGTTCCAGCCAAATTAGCACGCTCCCACAGCAGATCTGCAGTGGAACAAAACCAAGGGACTAGTGTGACCAATTGCAGGCCAGAGTTCACAGCCGAAATGAAGTGGCATTCATGCGGTGTGTCTGTCACTGTGCGTGTCTGTAGAAGGAGAAGTGGAGATAGAAACCAGTGATAAAGTGCCATTTTGCTTTTGTCTACATGTCACTTAGCATTAAACTCATCAGATCTGTGTGTATGCGTGTTCGCTGACAGTGAGAGCGTGAGTGATGAAGTGCCATTCACTCTCTGTAGTCTGTCACTCTCTCTGGTGGTCTTCAAATAGGGAGGCCGCCACTCAAGCCCACCTCTCTCCCGATCTCCCGTCTGGCTTCTCCCTCGTTCCCTCTACCTTTTATCTCAGCCATACATGCCAGCGCTTTTCATCCTTTTATTCAGTTCCTGTACTTATTTCCTTTCCCTCTGTGAAAGAAGGAAGAAAAAGAGGTGTTGAATTTTTTTTCCCTCTTGCTTTTCTTTATCGGGTTTGGCAGCCATTACCACCAGAGCCTGTCCCGCTCCCCTTTTTTCCTCCCTTTCACCTTTTCCATGCCTATTCTGTCCATTCCCGGAGTCTGAATTTGGGCGATATCTGCAGAATTCAAATAGCCGTCATTCACAAAGCTCTACAGATTCCCGCCCATTTTAGTACACATTTCCATTTAAAAGATTAATTCTAACAAAAATAAAAATTTTGTCGTTCTGAATAAGATTTCCATTCATCTTTGAAACAGAAATGAATATCAAGCAAGTGCCATTTTTGGGTAAGTCTATGTATGTGCTGTTTATGTGTGAATAAAAGCCTAAATTAAATGTGTTCATCACATAAAAGCGCTCAAAATAAGCAGCTTGATTCATTTTATTTACTTTTTGAAGCCCTTCCTAAAGAGAAGTGTAGAAATCTCTCATATTCTATTAAAAATGTCTTCATTTGTGTTTCAAAGATGAACGGAAGTCATACGGATTTGGAACGACTATCTCTTTTAAAACATTTTTAAGATACAAACCCATTCCACAGAATAGACTTCTTCATTGCCTCCATCCTTCTTCCAGATTGTAATCAGCTCTTAATCTTTCGTCTTGTGAATTGAATTTGGCTCTCTTTTGCCCGATTGCTGACCCATGATAATCTTCTCCAGCAGTTCTTATGCATTTAAGCTCCTACATGCAGTCCCTATCGGCCAGAAGTGTTTTTCTTATATAATGTGTGAAATATGTGATATTTGTTGAATCCACCATATTGCGATTTCCAGACACGATTGAGCAAGTGAACTCTGCCCAAAGGTTGAGAAGACGGCCTTTTCCCTCGCCAAGCGTGAGTTTCCTGACCAAGTGTTTTCCCGGGAAAACAGCACATCCTGCGCGTACAATAAACAATACCTTTCTCACACACTTGTGCACGCAAGCGGCCCACTTCTTACACAAGTCTCAGATACACACACTTCCTCGTACGCACGCATACTCTGTAAATTATTATTCACATGAGTTAAAGGGCTTGAGAAAGTGATCGCTTTGTCTACGGCTCACTATAGGGGGATAAACACGTGCCTATGCGCCCGTCTCGCATTTGTCACTTGCTTTCTCACGCACTTTGTTTTGTAAAGATGATTTGTTCCTTACACTTTCAGTAATCTAGTTACAGTTCTGTTTTATCACACCGCTGCTGTCACATTCTTCAACTCCCTCAGAATTCCCAGAATTGTTCCATCATGTCTCTTTCACCTGGTTTTAACCTCTTTGATGTTTAATCAGTTCCTCTCATATTTAAGAACACAGATCGATCTTTTAACGGGTATTTAACAGCGCTTTACAATCACACGCTAAGTATTTGTCAGGGAAGTGCTGTTACGTGTGTGTATTTGTTGTCACAGTCTCAACCCCATGAGGTTTTTGTCTCTGCGCTCTCTGTATTTGTACTGTTCTTGAATGGACTGTTTTTTTAGAGTGCAAGTCTATTCTTACGATGCACTGCACGCATTTTATTACGGGACGTGCGAGAAGCCACTCCCCCTGCAGGATGGCTAATACAATCCTAAACAATGCAAGGAACTACTGAAGCCATTTTCATAGCAACATGAGACGCTCTGTGTACTTCTCATTTCCTTTCACACCAAGTGCTCCCATGTTTCTTAATTATTTCTGCAATCCATTTATCTTAGAGAGGACATCAGAGCTGAGCGGAGCCGGTTGCTACAGTTGACCGGTCGGGTCTGTTATTAGTAAGACAGACTGGACGAATAAGGCTAAGTCAGCTATTAAGACACTGTGCGAATTAAGAGTTGAAAAATGTATACACAGCGTAGATTGTCTTGGTTTAAAAAAGTTTGAGGGACTCCAACTCACACTGCCGTTTCTTCACAAAAGAGGAACGAGTTTGAAAAAGCCAATCTGACAACTTGATCAATGGTGCTCAGATACAAAAGATTGAGCGATTTGAAGGGACGAAAAAAGATGGATGGGGATAAGATGTATGCAAACAAGATAGATTGAAAAACCCTGGTGTGGAATATGTCTCAAATGGGTGAACCGGTCATATTTGGTTGCTATGGCAATCGCAAGGGCCAGAGTTAGTGTCCAGAGGCATAGGTCACTAACTAACATGCCTCAAATTCCTGCGAGCTGCTCTTGGATTGGTTGAGAATAACCGGGGGCGGGGCCAATGGGCGAATGAATGAGGGATCAAACAAGCTTATTGAGTGCTGAGAGACAAACCAAGAGAGTGGACAGAGATGGATGGATTGAAGAATAGATGAAAGAACGGGTCTGGTCTGAGTCAGGGCAAGGACAAGCGCAAGAGCGGCCCGTTCTTGTTTTATCAAAGGATTCCTCCCTTTTTTTCCATTCTTTGCATTCTTTATCTCTCTTACACCTGCACAGTACAAAACATTTACTTGTGTGTGTGTGTGTGTGAAAAAATATAGGCAAAATCTTCCTTTCCAAACTGAACCAACTCACCAATTCCTTTCCCTTTTCCCAAATCATTCTGTCTTCCACCAGCCTTTGTTGCTTTTCCAACCGAACCACTCCACTGTAACGCTCCGACTGTGTTTCAGAACAATAAAAGAGCTTGCTATGGGCCCCTCATCTCTCTCTCTTTCTGCTTGCATTAAACTGAATGAGGCCCCTGGCCCCTCAGCAACCTAGGCCGGGTAATCCCGGAGCACAGAGCACCCGATGATCCTGCCACACTGCATTCCAAACCAGTCACCCGGAACAACGCCGCCTGCATTAGCACTGAATTAAAGCGACAGGGGCTAATGACAGCGAACGCAGGTGTGCGGGTGAGAGTGAAGGATGGATATTTGAACAGAGCCCGGGTCAGAATTTCATTAATTACCGTTTAGACTGTAGTATCAGGTGGTGAAAGCTACAAAAGATCACAGATCGAATGACAGGGATGTTGGCGGACCTATTGTTGTGTTTGTGTGTGGGTGGGCGTTTAAATACCTCAGACCTTTTCTTTTAAACAGGTGAATGTGTGAAGAATGTTAACTTTTTTAGAGTATTAACCAACTTCCCTGCATCTGTGTGTGAAAGTGTGTGTCTAGGCTGCTGACTCTGAGTATTTCCTCACCCTCTCACCCCCCACTGATCATCCCCCCTTTCTCTGAGCTCCAACATTCCAGCAAGTGATAGAGTGTTGAAATGAGAGAGAGAGAGGGAGGAGAGACCAATTGATAGAGAGACTTAGAGGGGCTAAAAAAGAACAACAAAAACAAAACTTTGAACTAAAGATTAAGAGACCTGAGATTAACCCAGTCGCCCATTTGGCATCAAGTCGATTCTTCCTACTGAGCATTCCAGTGATATTTACAGGAAGATGAGTTCAGCATGAAAAAACATTACCTATTCATGTTTTACGGTAAGCACAGACGTGACTCAGGTTTCAGTGTTCATTAATCAAGCACAGAGTTCATTTATTTTCATTGCTCAATAGATAAAGGTAGAACTGAGTTGTAATTTTTTTCATGTTAGGTTAGTTTTTTTAAAACAAGGAAAAAAGGAATATATGTATATCAATTAATAAACAATATATATATATATATATATATATATATATATATATATTGTTTATTAATTGATATTTTTATAATTTTATTTGATCAGATCAGGTTTTTAGCAAATGATTGGCTTTAGTTTTGATTCTTATAAATCTTATTTTATTCTCTTAAATATATTAAATATATAAGATAAGATGATATTTATATGACTACTAGTTTATTTTGTTTTCAGTATTATCTTTTATTTTATCGATTTATTTTGCTTTGGCAATATAATAATACTACTAAAATTATAATACTAAAAAGTATAATACTAATAAAGCATTATTAAGAATGATTATAATAATAATAATAAACACATTCATTTGCAAGATTAAAAAAACTGAGATAATTTTTAATACTGTTGTCCCTTTGTTAAACCTTAACAACACTTTTGAGCCTCGTTTGGAGCCTGGAACAAAAACGTCAGAGGACCGAACACAAAGCTTAAACGGTTTAGGTTCCTCTGTGGATGCTTGAGATGAAGTTTAGTCCAGTATGTGTGATGAATGATGCAAGAATGAGTGAATGTCACGACTGTATGAATAAAAGCATTGATAAAGTAACTGTAGCGTTTGAAAGGACACTGGCTCTGGGAGCACCCGCTGACCCCTGTATTGAGACAGGGTCCATCCCCCACAGCTTTCTCCCACCCTCCCCACTGACTCCCAGCCCCCGGGGGCTGAGGGGGGAGCAGCATAATTGCCCCCCTCTGGGACCACTTTAATTCCAGTCTTTGTGTTTTAATTGCCCCCCCTCCCGACCCCCTTTTGATGAACACATTGGGGCCATACCACAAACAGATTTTAATCAGGGCTTTAACGGGGTGTGTGTGTGTGCCGGTGCACCAGATGACTGCTTCCAAGCATCTGGTGACAGCAGTTAAAGAATGTGAGACATGTAAATTATTATTGGTGGTGAGGTATATTTGCTTCATTCATCAAACAAAGATGCATCAGTGTGTGACTCCCGTTCATGGCCTCCAGAGAATTGAAGTGTGTGACTGGGAGTGCTAAGTTTGGCTTTATGTGTAGCTCTGTATGTGTGTGTGTTTGGATCAGCAGTGAGTGAAAGCAGCAGACCAATTAAAAGGGCTGTGTGTGTGTAACACTAGAAGAGGTCTGGAGCCAGATCGTCTGTCCTAAGACCAAGGGGTCCCCCCCCATCAACAAACAAGAAAAAGAGAGAGCGAGACAGACTTTTGAAAACTTTGATCACTGAGCAGACGTGTGGATGTTGTCACACACCGACAGAAACACCCACTAACGCTATTGCTGTTTCCAGAAGACAGGGAGGAAAGCTGAAATTCTCCAGAAGTTAGGAGGATCCCAGTTAGTGTCTATGACGCTCATTTAGACCCTTGAGAGGTTTGTGTTCCAATATTTCAGTGTCAGCTGATACTTCACTCCATTAGCAAGAGTATTACAATTTCGAAAGAAAGTCTTGCCTGAGCAAGGCTCGTTACCATAAAGCTAGGGTGTTCTGAGTGGTTGCCAGGGTGTTGCTATGTGGTTGCTAGGGTCTTTTAGTCAGCCACAAGGGCTTACTAGTCCAAGTGAAGAAAGTCCATCCACAAGTCTTTATGGTGTTCAAGACATGGCTCCTTGGTTTATACTTCTTTATAGTAATTTAGTAATTGCAACATTTTCAGGTAAAAAACAATGAAGGTTTAGACTTTTTACGTTTAGAAGCCACAAAATATCAAGAGACGCTTTGCATTCAGCATGAAATAAAATTTCACCATAACTATTTTTGTAAACGCGTGTTATTGATCTCATTGTGAACGATGCATGTTACTCTTGAATCAAAACATCTCAACCTTATTCAATTCTTTAATCATTTAGTCCACTTTAACCCATTTTTTCAATCGAATACATGTTTGTTACAACAACCAAGTACAAAATGGAAGAAATGATTGCTCACTGCATCCGTTTAATCACAACTTTAAGGGCTAGCATGCCGTAACTAGGATCGCTAATAAAACTCCACCTTTAATAGCTACTTTTTTCAACAAAACCTTTTTAGAGCACAAACCTGATCACCATCCAAAAAGTTGTGCCCGGGTATCCCAAAAAGTTTTTATAGCTGATTTTAGACCTGCCTGATATTGAGCTCATAATGAAATAGTCTGAACCTGAGCCGGGCTCAGAAACAAACATATGGAAGCTAAAGTGCCATCCGATGATGGATGGATGAATAAATAAGCGAGGGCATTCTTTCTACCTCTGGCGTTCTTCTATCAGTGGCCAGCACATAAACAGAGATAGCATACTGCCAGAAGAGCTACAGGAGCAGAACCAAGAATGAAGCAAATGCAGGAGAGAGGGAGGGCGTGGAGAGGAGCAGACAGGCAGACTGTCTCCGTCGCCTCCCTCCGTGTGTCAAATGAAAGGGAGAAGTGTGGGGTAGACAGGGTGTGTATGACTCCGTCAACCGGAGTGTGTGTGTTTATCTGTAATGTGTAAGGGAGTGTTGACGAAACGCAGATTTATTTCTCCATTTTCTCCGTTTTGAGTGTGTTTCTGCAGATAGTCAATAGTCATCAACTGGTGATGCAACCTGACAGATTGCTAATATCTTTGCGTAAATAAGACTGCACTCACGAGGAAAACGAGATCAATACATTGCGCACATTCATGTCAACACGTCCATGTTCCTGTCGACTCTGACCTATTCTCTGACTGCAGCCAGCGTGTGGTTCGATCAGTGAACCCATGTTCAGTGTAATCTATATTCATGCATCTGTCTGGGTTCTTCTTCTACAAAGAAATCTACATACTCATCTGTCTTTCCATTGTTCGCGTTTTTTTGTCTTTTCTTTCCCGTCGCCATCCCTTTGTGATTTGCCGTCTGGTAGTCTTTGAGATGGTATTGTAGATCAATGCGAGGGCAATTGAAAATGTGATTGCATCAGGCTTGGCATTCAAGTCAGACGCTCCTTGAAAGTTCTCTAAATGAGGAATTCTTGTCACCGATGGGACAGACATCGCTTTTCGTTTTTTGTTTCTCGTTTTCTGCAGATCTCAAACGTGACATGGAAAAGAGTTATTCTGCGTTTATCTATATTTTTATACAGAATATTTACGAAATCACTTATTCTTTCAGGTTCCGATGGAACAACTATGCGGTTGAGGTACACCTGAACGACTACCTGGACATCGTTTGCCCTCACTACCCACTGGGCGAAGTGCCATCACAGGACGCCGAGCGCTATGTGCTCTACATGGTTGAACGTGAAGACTACGACGCCTGCCGCCCACAATCCTACGACCAGATGCGCTGGGAATGCGGCCACCCTTTCGCCCCACACGCACCTGAGAAGTTCTCCGAGAAGTTCCAGCGCTTCACGCCATTCACTCTGGGAAAAGAGTTCCGACAGGGCGAGAGCTACTACTACATCTGTGAGTACAGGCCTTACAAAAGTCAGCTTGCACTTAAGCTATGAATGTTGCATTTATGGTGGATCGTTTTGACGAATGGTTAAGGGTGGAAATGCTTTTGAACATCCGAAAACCCATTATAGATTTATTGCCCCACAAACCATGCGCCGAATGCTAAGTCTGTGAGTCATATTTGAGCCCTCCTTTAGCACCACAGTAATGAATACATTTCATTTCATGTTGTGGACTGCTAAACTGGCAGCAAAACCGCTACGTGTCTTTCTGGCATCCCCATAGGCTATCCTTGGGGAGTCGGAAACACACAGTTCAGCCAGTGTGTGGACTGGAATATGAAGGTCTAGAATTAACAATGGCGAAATTCAACAACCCAATTTAGAGCCTTCTAGGAAAGCGCACTGCTAAAAAAGCTAATTGTGCAAACATTGGGCAGCCGAAGGTGGAGCGTTTCATGGATAAAAATGCATTAGGTCTGTTTTGACAGTGTGGAAAGATCAATGTCAGTTAGTCAAAAGCAAATACAACCCAATTTTCACTGTAGCAGTTTAAATCAGTAGATTTTCAGCTCTGTGAACTCTAGTAGTAGTGTGCACCTTTTTGAGTACAGTTCCACCACAGTAATAAAAGAGATCAGACACAGGTCACAGGTCCAGATGGCTGCTAAAGAGAGGTGGATTAGCCACTACACGTCTAGCGCTATTAACCTCCTTTGTAATTAACCTTCTCATTTACTCATTTACCTCTCTGAGTTATCCTTTTATCTCCTTCAATCCTGATGGTCTTCTTTTTTTGCCTCACAGCCAAACCACTGCACCACCACGGACAAGAATGTCTGAGACTCAGAGTGGACGTAGTCGCCAATGATGGTGAGTATGATGAATTGGCAAATGTTAAAACGGCACGTTTTAGTTGATATATGTATTTACTAGTGTTTGTTTTCATTCAGGTTCTCAAGAAGCCAGAGTCGGGACAGGGGGTGGAGCTAAAGTGAGTGCAGGGGGAGGAGCTCACACACCATCTAATCGGTTACCAGCAGGTACGGTCATGCTAAGTTTTTACTGTTTTTGATTAAATAAATGCAGCCTTGGTTGCCTCTTTTAATTTAAAAAAAAAACAAAAACATTTGAATAGTATATTATATATATATAATATATACACAGCTTTATACAATTATAAACCGCTATATATATATGAAAAGAACATTAATTTTAAATATAAATGTTTGTAGAATTATACATTATAAACAGTGCCAGTATGCATGATAAATACCCTTATCAGTGTATACCAGTGTATATCTACTCATTGGACTAGAACTACTAAAAAACTAAATATTTATTGCTTCTCTGTTATAGATGATCCTGTTGTGGCTCTTCCTGAAGTACAGAAAAGCATGCGGACAAACTCCGCCATTTCAATAGCATCCTGGACTGTTCTCACAACTCTGCTCCCTATTTTATTATTGCTGGTCTTACAGTGAGATGAAAACTGGACTAAATTGCACTTACAAAAGACTATAATGACAGCGGCCTGTGTTGATGGAAGCACACAGGGGTAGCTCTTTACATTCCAGTGCTGGCCATTGGGAGACGCGTACAGGAAGTGGAGCTCTCTCACACCGCTGGTGCCGGTGGAGAAGCGTAACTGTAATGAAGAGGGCTTTGAGCTTCGGACACTTCTAAAGAAACAAAATGAGACGTCAGTATTTTTCTGGAAATAAAGTTCATGCAAAGGGAATACATTTTTTCCCTTTTCCATTTTTGTTCCTAATATTAACGCCGGACTACGCAAAACCTGGATAAGAACAAACCGAAACAGTAATGAAGATTAGCACGTACTTCAAATACGGACAACCCTTTTATTCGAGTGTCATAATGAGGGGACGCAAGCCAAGAATGAGCCAAAGACCACAAAGCTTCTCACGAAGGAGCAGAGCGATCAAACCTTTCATTGTTTTCTCATGTTTTGGTGATCCAGAGAAATAATTGAGTTTCGTATTAATTTATGTAGCATCAGCTCAGTGGGTTTTATTCTCATGACTTTCTCATGATTTTGCAAGACTGTGTGCTGTACATGGATTTAAACCTGGAAATGCAGCACAAAACACACACAAACCCCTTTTCTACTGAAATGGTGATAGGATGTTTGAGGAAATAGATTATTTTATACTGTCAGCAGAAAACGGGGGCATCCGATAATGTTTACCAAAACCCACCGACACACTTCCATTCACAAATGCTGTGTTGTTTTTGTACATTCATTGTTTAAAGAGTTAGTAAATTATTAGGTGTGCTGCAGAACAAATTACTGTATATAGTGAGCAAAAATGTTTACTGTGTGACAGAGAGAGAGAGAGAGAGAGAGAGAGAGAGAAACTCATTGGATTCATGTGTATGTAAATGAAAGACAGAAAGAAATTCTGACAAAGGAAATGTTGATATGTCCAGAAACACACACTGCCTTTCAAATGTGTGTGTGTGTGTGTGTGTTAACAGAGGAGATGTGGTGGTCTGTCCCAGGATGGTGGGTCAGATCTGCACCCTCAGCATTTAAACTGCCAAGAACAATCAATGAGAAGCACACACACACTAACGGACAACTGGAAGGCAACAGAAGGGTTTTAACACAGATAACAACCCAAGCAAAGTAATTCAACCGTTTTTTTATCGTTACAAATAGTAACGATATAATAGATATTTTGTATAGTAACCCAATTTATATGGGTTGCACATGTCTAGTAATATAAAAAAAAATAAAAAAGCAAAACACAAATTAATGCTAAAATCGTTAAATTGCAGTATATATATATATATATATATATATATAATGCAATTTAATAACAGCAATGACTTATTTAAAAAATTTATTTTGACCTATTTTTTTATTAAAATTCTCCAAATAAGCCACTGTTATTGACCGATGAATCTCAAAATGGCAAAATATCTGCTGATTAATTGACCTGCTATATCAGACTGTTATAATATAATCTGCTATTTTAGTTTTTAATCTAATACCTGTTTGTGTGGGGAAACTGGACAGAGTTTACCATTTGAGAAGGACACACATTTATAACACTAATCCACTAAAGCACTATGAACCAAACAGCACATACACTGACTCTGACAAGATGTAGCTGTTTAAGCTCAATTCCGGGCAGTTGTTCGTACAACTGACGAAGCTGTATACGACTAACATTAGATCACTCCTGTTCATTTTTTCTCCTTTTTTCATTCTCATATTCTTTTTTTGTACATTTATTGTGTAAAATGTATATTGTGTATATAAAGAGGATTATATAAAAAAGAGACCTTTGATAAAAAGAACAAAAAACAAAACAGTTAATGTGAAGATTCTTATGTGAAAATAAATGATATTTTTGGAAAATGCGATTGTTGCAGACCTTGTGTTTTTTGCATTTTTTGTGACATTCACACACTGCATATTTTTATTTAGTGCATGCAAAACAATGCTGTGTTGATATTTAGTGTTTCTTACTATATTGTATATTTGATCATTTATATAAGCTCATTTAGGACAATGATAATTCCCAAGCCGAGCGAAAGCACATATTGTCATGTCAATAGGATGGAGTATTTTGTCTCTCAGGGTTTATGTTTCACCAGTGACAGGAAAAAGATCACAATGGTCGGAGTTCAGAGGCATCAGTTTGACCATGTGTGTGTGATTCAGGGGGATAACAAACAGGTGTGACTCTTCCCTTTGTATTCTGCCTAAACTTGGGCTTTTGCCAGACGGCTCAGTAAGCATACACACACCTCCTCATTTATTGTTTTCCATTCCTGTCTTAAAAAAAGTTGTGTTGGCATGCTTCAAGCTAAAACCATATGTGTGTGTGTGTGTGTGTATATATATATATATATATATAAATATATAATCACATTTTTTAGTTATATCTATATAGTTTTTTATTAATTTTTATTTAGGTTTTAGCTATTTTAGTACATTGTTCAGCTAAAATTATATATATATATATATATATATGCATTTTGTAAATGGTTTCTATGGTTTAAATTTAAATTTCTGTTTTAAATTAGTTAACTAACAATTTACATATTTCTTAAATTTATGTGAATGAAATAATTGTGTTTTTTACGTTTTTTTAATAACCATGAATCAGTTTGCCACCCTTACATTTTTAAATTATATTTCAGTGTATCTTTTTACTGTTAGAAAATGACCAATATACAAAAAGCCCGCAAATGCCACAGAAAATTAAAAGATAAAATGGTTTATCTGAACACATTCACCTATTTTTTGTGGACCAATAGTCAAAATAATACAAAAAGAAACTTTTTTCCAGGTTGTATCTTATACCCTCCTCATATACAGTACGTTCCAGCATGACCTTTTCTTTCACACCTTCTTTCGTTTTATTTACCTATCATTGTCTCCATCTCTTTCTGTATGGCAGCATCTCATTTCTTCGCTCTCTCTTCGTTTCTTTCAGCCTCAGTTCTTCGTTTACCTTCCCTAAAGCTCTCTCTTTTTTCTCTCTCTCTCTCTCTCTCTCTCTCTCTCTCCGTCTCTCTGTGTTTGTCTCTGTCTCCTGCACACTATTGTTCCTCCCTTCCTCCTGCTCATCTCCAGAGGCCTTTCTTTTCTTTTCTTTTTTCTTCTTTTTTATGGCTGTGACCGTAAAAGCAGCTGTCACACTGCAGACTGGTTTCGCAGCTCCCACCCTGACCGTGTGTTTTCAGAGCTTTGACCCTCCGACTGTAAATCAGCCCCTCTCTTAACCGTTTGACCTCCTCTCAAGAGTTTAGGGAGTTTAAAGGGAAAAAGTGGCACTTCACTAGAGGACTTTTGCTTTAAATAGTCATTATTGCTAAAGAGAAACCACAAAGAGTCAGTCAAATAAGCAACAAAAGAACAACAGAAGGCGTATGAAAAATCGTGTCTGGAGACAAAGAGTTCAGTATGATATGGAAAAAGAACATCTGTTTAGGCACAGATAGCAGAAAAGTTTGCAAAAATAAATCAATTAACTTTTTTCTTTTTTATGTTATTTTTGTACTGAAAAATTCTAAATAATGAATAATTAATATGTCAATTTTTACCAAACTGAACCAATGGGTCAAAATAGTTTTCTGTGCTATTTTTTAATTTGATTTATTTCATATTTAAAAATAACCTGCATTGAATTGACTGCAGCGTCAAAGAGCCTAAAAAAACAATAGGCCAAGATATCTCCCTCCTTCCTGCATATTATTAATCTCACATCTGGAAAAAATGTTGGCCCTCTCTTATCAGCTTTTAATATGTCCTGAAGATTGAGAATGTTACTCCTGCATTTTTCGTTTTTCAAGATTATGCATTAAGTTGGTCCTGCACATCTGTTTCTGTGCTCATGATAAATATGTTAAGCTTTTGTCCTTGAGCTACAAATACACATTGTGAGAGGGTCTGCATTCACACACACACACATCTTAGATCAAGAAATATGCTTAGCATGTTTTATCCTTGTGCGAGTTGAGGCAAATACTGTGGCTTTGTATCCCATTTCTGTTATTCATTTGATAAAATGCACTGATAAAAAGACAAAGAGCATTAATTAGATGATAACACACTTCATTTATAATTATTTAAATAGCTATGCAATGACAACAGGCAGCTTGGATGAAAGCCACATAATGTAAAATGAAATATACATTGAAATCAATGCAGACTGTTCATGTACGTGTTTTGTCTAATATCCCATTTGCTTCTTCTCATATTCAGTCATCGGTGGAGGAAGCAGGTTGGAGAACAGCAGCTACTTGTCTGGACGCAGCATGGGCATCATGTGGAGAGAAATATGACACAAGTCTTCCTCAGACAGCATATGTCTCATACTATTATCCAACATGAAAGAGGGTTGGAGAAACTCTGTACAGAAAAGAATGATAATATTAATGTGGACATAAAGTTAAAAATAAAGTATTTTTAAGCATATATATATATACACAGTCTCATGACCAATTTGTATGTATTCGTACGAGGTGGAAAATTTGTGCTAATTCCTACAAATTTTGTATGGTTTGCCCAGTGACAGGTAGGCTGAAGGGCTGGAGTTAGGTGTAGGTCAGTTGTACAAATTCATACGAATTGGCAACTCATAAAATAAGTACGATTTAGCTAAAATCAGTGATGTCGTATACGAAATTTGTACGAATTAGCCACCTCATAAAATATGTACGAATTGTCATGAGATCACATTGTATATCCATATATGATTTGTATATGTGTTTTTAAGCATATTACAAATCCATATTTGATCATTAATTTACAAAATATATTATTTTTAAAAAGTTACTTATTATATATACATGCTGTCAAACTTGTAAACTGTGTATATTAATTATGTATATATCAATACAAACACATGCGTGTATATTTGAGAAAAAGGTTATGTTTATATATTAAATACACTCATACATAATATAAAATATAAAAAGATAAATATATAAATGTATATGTATAAATGTGTCATGCTCAGTCAACAGGCAGAGACCAGAAGGTAAAGTTTAACAGGTAAGTTTTCTTTATTTACATCACATGAGTAACATAGGAATCGGTGCAGGTAAGTAACACAGGTAAGCAAAACTCAAAAGGCTCTGTCCTCAGCAGGCTTTAGCATAAATGTCAAGAGTAATACTCCGTCTTTGAAACAGGGCAGGTAGTGGCTCCAGAAAGCTAGGCAGGCAGGTGAATTCAAAGTCTTTGATTGATTTAGCGATCCTAGAAGCTCAGGCAGGCAGAGAGAAGAACAGAATCTGAGCATCCTCCAAGATAGGCTCAGAGGTGAAACAAGTGTGACTTGATTTTAGATCAAGATTAAGTCGAGATAGCTGGAGAAATTGGGAAATCAGCTATTTAACCACATTTGGCTTTAAAAGCTGGCGGCTCAGTGAGCTCTGAATAAACATGGTACACTTCTAACAAGATATGGTTTCTAAAACAAAGACAATAATGTTATGATGGCCTCATGTTTAGTCTGTCTTTTTTCTAATTCATTAGGGATTGAGAGCAAGCAAATATATTAATATAGGCTGTTTAAAAAAAAAAAAAAGGTCAATTTTCACTGCTGAATGGGTTCTCCTATTTCAAAGTAACAAAGCCAAACCCAGAGACATACTATACCAGTCCAACAATATCAGAAATATGAATACATAAACCCCATAATTATTATCAAACCATTTGAACAACAAAGACTGTCTTGCAGCTTCTCAGGATGGAGTCGGGGTCCGCTGAATCTAGATTTTAGCTCTGCTTGATGAATTGCGCATAAATTCTTGTTCAGACAATGAAAATGTGATTGAATTTCAAGCCATGCTTGCAATAAATTTCAAAAGAAATCAACCTCAATACAACATTCAAAAGCATAAGCCACTCGAGTTCGATACAGCCAATTTTCTTACAGAGTTCAGACATCTGTTCAAACGTTTATTATGTATTTAGATTGAGGTGAAAATAAGTCTCACTCAAGCCAAAACCATAAACACTACCAAGATTTTAATGGGTGGAATATAAAAAGCTACTGAGTCAAACATGTAACACAAACCAACTGAATTTAGTCCTTTTATAGGATGTATCAACCTGATCTCACGGCAATTCATACATATTTTACGAGGTGGATAATTCGTACAAATCTGTACGATCTCACTCATACAAATTCATACGATTTCTTCTAAATTGTATGTTTTATACAAGTTGCCAATTCATATGAATTTGTATGAATGACTTAAACCTAACTCCTAAACCTACACTCAAAAATATGATTCTCCAGCACTGTTCAGTTTATTAAAAAAAATCTTTTTCATTGAACACCATTATGTTTGTTTCCCTTTTTAATCAAATGCATTGTGTTATACCGACTTGAAACAGTTCTGTTTTGTTTCCCTTTCCCATCATGCCTTGCCCAGGGCTAGATAAGGATGTTATTTTAGGCATTTTTTATTAAGATAATAAAATTGGGAGACTTGTTAATTTTTAATGCTCTTTCATGTTTGTATTTTTAAAGACCTTCTGGTATGTTGGTGTTTTGAGGAGTGTGGTAAAGACAAGAGCATGTGCTTGGGGGACCTGCTAATATGAATCAAAGCTATTTTAAAAAAAATAATAAAAATACTCTGAGCATGCCATGAAACTATCAAAACCATCTTATGTTATGCATAAAAAGTTGGCTAATGCCTAAAGTTAAGTAAATCAAACATCATCAAATCAAATCTTTTTTTTCTTCAGTGTAAAAGGATGTCTTCCTATTAATTTATTTTCCGGTTAAATGTTTTTCACGGTCCTGGATTCTCTGACAAACACACCTTGCTAGCACATGTTACTGAAACAGTGAGCTAATTAGCTTAAACAATAAGGTTTACATTGACTGACGTACTTACCTTCAGAGAAGCTAAAGATTTCAGGCATTACTCTACACTTCCACTCATTTTTCCGTCTTTTTTACATTCGTATTTATTTTAACAAGGCTCTAGAGAAGGTTTGGCAGCTGGCACTCCAGATAGGGTTTCTTTTTATTCATATATTGGCAGCACACTACTCTGACATTTTTAGACATTTTAGGCCATTTAGATGTTTAGTGCGCTTGAAGTTTTACTGAATGTCATTTCAAGTCGACATAGAATTAAAATTGATGCTATTTACATTATTGATACACATTCCTAGTTTTATTGTGTATGATTCATCAGTGCATGTTATTCTAAAAGGAAAATGTTTGTCTTTGTAATCTTTGCAATCAAAATGAAATGACTCACAAATTTCCTTTTGCCTGAAACTAATTTGGCTGTATTTTCTATTGGAAAATGTTAACTTATAGCCAAATAGCTATTTAAGCATTGTTTTATTAGCCTTAATACATACAATGTATATACTTCTTACTTTAGGCAAATACAAATAGGGCCTATGCTGAATTTACTGTTTACTATATTCACCATATTTTACTATATATGTGTATGTATATATATATATATTTGTTTATTTTATTTTATTATTTTTTTTTGCTTAAAACACCTTTATAAATGTATAATTATTATTACTATTTTTTTTATATATTTTATTGAATTAAACACCATTTTATGATCAAATAAAACAACGTTCAAACCTTTCTCTTCGTAAGTGTCCAGATCCGTTTTTGGGTCACTGTTGGTTTGTGTTTGAACCATGTATTCAATCTAAATGAGGCACATACAGTTCATTCTTTCAACAATAACAGTCCAGAAGAAGTATCACATTGCATAACAGACAAATGTGAAGTATGGGACATAAAGGTCTCTTGACGTACAACAGCAGCATGACCTGTCTTATATTTCGCAAAATGTGGCGTCTCTAACCCCTAAAGGCAGTTGAAACAGGTCAGCTGAGACAAATGTGCTTGTTTTTAAAGCCATGTTGCTTGCATACTCCTTGCAGTGATAATCAGTCTTTGAAAACCAGCAAAACAACTGCCATTAATTGTCTTTACTGGCATCTATTTGCTGAACTTTATACATTTTCTTAAAGAAACAGTACACACAAAAATTATATACTCACCCTCATGTCTTTAAATCTGCATTTGTATTCCTCGATATAACACAAAACGGAGTGCATGTTTGTGTTTCAATCGTTAGCTTAAACATGCCCTGGCTGACAATGCCAGCATTTCAGAGAGATTTATCGATCAGAACCAGTAAATTAACGTGGAGCAGAAAGCAAAGCCTGCAATTTTCTTTCTTTCTTCTAAATAATGGGTCATTGAATCAGATCATTGAATTTTGAACTTTAATTCCGGCAAAGAAAGTCCTATTCAAAACTCTGCGACAGAAATCATTCGCTTAGTTTCTCTGCTATTTAAACTGCATCTCAAAGCATAAACGTGGCGTTAATCATTCTGTGGTTTCAGGAGAAAATGCTGATGCTGTTCTCTCATATGCTACTATGAGTTTGTGAAAAACAGGCTTTAACTAACAACAGCTTGTAAGAGGCTGCAGGGGGTGACATCAGAGATTTGAACAGAAGCCAATCAGCAGTCAGGCGGAGCCTAGTCGTACAAGAAAACTGCAAACTTATGAAAAACCTACTTTTTTCTACAGGTATAGGCCTGTTCACAGCGGTGTTGAAGGGGCCTAAAAAAGAAGGTTACAACAGCCTACTTTAAGCTTGAAGAGAACGAATGAGATTTGCTTGCCAAAAACACCAGATTAATTCGGCACTATATACAGCGCCCGTGTGCACTTAGTGGCTTTGGGATTAGTGTTTTAAGAGCCAACACATGGACGTGGATCACATTTCAGAATTTATGTGCACAGAAGTTCATTTTTTGAGATCAGAATCTAAGGCAGAGTCCAGCAGAGCAAAAATGAAACACAATTGAGAATGGATCACTCACATTTTGCATCGAAAACATTCATTTTCAACATATACAATGTCTGAGGAAACGCAAAAACGGTCAATAATGAAATGGTGAACACACATGATGGCTTTTACACTTGTGTTTAACCCTGGGTTGTTATCGTTCTAAATTTTGAGTAAGGGTAGGTCTACGCGTCACGCTTTTTTTACCTAGGGATATTAAAGCAGCACTTTTTAAGCCCGCATTGCAGAGCCAAACCTGTTCAGTGTAAACCAATGTGGTCATTGTTACGGCTTGACACTTAGCCAATCACTTGTCCCATATTTATGCTTTAACCCACCGGAAAACTTCATCTGGAGTCACACTTGTGTTGTGCAGTGAACAGTGCCCAGGCACACTACTTTATGTTTTTATTTTGTATTTTGAGAGAATATTTATGCAATAATTATTTTATTACTTTACAATTATGGCCGTATTTCATGTTAAAATATAGACAACATCTTTAAAAATCAATTTCTGAATTTGTGGATTT
>JAUMHI010000211.1:160961-182791 GCA_032359435.1 Enteromius unitaeniatus | reverse complement strand
ACTTTACAATTATGGCCGTATTTCATGTTAAAATATAGACAACATCTTTAAAAATCAATTTCTGAATTTGTGGATTTTGATATATATTATTTAGACATTATGACTACTATAATATATATAACAAGCTTTACAGTTGTGGAGTAAAATTAATTGTTCATTCATGGAGACAAAAATATGTGCCAAAAAACCTTAAAAAACTTTTGGAAAAAGATGGAAACTATATGAAACTGCAATGGCAGCAGAGGATCACTCAATAGCTCAATTGCCATTTCCACTCCTTAGCTTTGAGGTATTTTATTTTGAATTTACTATAAATGATGATTTTAACAAATTTAAGTTGTGTACTGTACTAAAATAATATAGAAAGTACAATTAAATGATAATGCATAAAAGGTATTTTTTTCATTAAAAATGAATGTTTTAAACATTGCCTTACATATCAAAAAGCGTGTTTTAATTATAGCTGCTAAATATTATTTAATGGATTCATAACACTTTTTACACTCACGTTTGTCACTTTTGAAACAGTATAAAATTTCTGATAAATCAACGAGTAACTACACAATCAATGTCTTCTTTACAACGTGTAAGCATTATTTCTCTCTCTGATTATATTAGGTCTGCATGCAGACTACAAAAAAAAAGAAAAAAAGTAAAACCATGTAAATAAACTTGTGTTTTTATAATACGAAAGAAGATATGAATTAGTACTGTAAACACCCCTCCACCAAAAACACTTTCTTATTGGACCTATACACAAATCTTGATCTATTCTGATCTCAAAAAGGTGAATTTTCGCCAAAAAGGAGTGAGGAGTTTGCAGTGGTAGTGTGTTGTGTGAGTGTGTCTCTGTTTTGTAATGTTTTAAAGTGTAACCCCTTCCTTGGTGTGTGTTTTTACTGCATTGTGGCTAAATTGATTTTATTTCACGCATTGGCAGAAACATGCTTTGTTGCAGTCACGCTAGGGTGTGTCTGTTTTGCACTCTTGATTTAGTGCGTCACCCCTTCATTGCTGTGCACATTTAATTTCTGCATCATAAATGCATTTGCATTTCGTACACACAATTTTTTTTTTAGGTATTTGTGTATTTCCCATTCTTTTCCCAATGGCGGTCATTTTTGACCGCAAGCAACACAAGTTTATTTTTTTTAATGACCATTTTGGTCTGAAATGACCAAACTACACCAGAAGGTTAAAAAGTCACGGGAACACCCCCCGTACTGAGGGAAAACATTAAACAGCAACAGAAAACACATGAATTAAAGAGAAGTGACTATTAAATTTATACTTTTGTCTGAAAATTCCATTCCGGAAAAACAACACATCCTGCAAATAATAGATACTAGGATGCTAGAATTGTTCTGGAAAAAGGTTGTGTGCTGCACTCAATCAGTGACACGAATACCATTAAAGAACATTAACTTAGGAAACGCAGTGTGACATCATCTTATGAATAAAGAACATTCACTTTTACTCCCAGTGTGAAACCCTGGATTTCATTTATCAGGACTTTAAAATGACCCAGTGTTAATTTCAACTGTGAAAAGTCCACTTTTTTTATTATGACCCTATAATATTCACATTAAACAGTTTCGTTTAATGCAATTCTGTTCCAATTACAAAAAGAGAAAATGCTCAGAACCTTAATTTAAGGTAAAAAGGACAACAGCATGTGAGCCTGAACACATTCCTATTATTTTATATTCTAAATCAAAACGCAAGTCATTTGATTTACTGGAAACGCTGTCCTTGTGCAAGCGCAAATCTGCACAGTGGGTTCATTTTGACTCCGAATTCTGACTCGCTAAAAACAACTGGTTCAAAAAAAAAAAAGACATATTCGTTCCCAGGCCAATGCAAATACACACACTCTGGAGGCTGTACAGAAATAGCACTGCTCTCCATTGACAATACATGCATGGGTCTGTAATGTTTACAATACGTCTGTCATAATGGTGGAAATTCACAGGTGTGCAGGTGTTTACACTGAACAAAGTCGGACAGCTTTGAGCTGCAGTTGAGAGAGCATATTGTAGTACAAGACATCATAAACAGAAACAATGATACTATGTTTGCATTTTTATATATATATATATATATATATATATATATAAACAGAAGCTAAAATGAAATTATCACATCTTCAGTCCCTTCTTCTTTAAATCCGCTTTGGCTTCTTTTAACTGTGCTTGCAACTCTTTGGCTGCGTCCTCGCAGTCATTAAACGTGGCCACACGGTAGCCGACAGTTGCCAGTGAATAACACCCAAACACAACCAGCAGATATACAGGCATGGGCCATGCCAGCTCTCTGTACTGGGGAGGAAACTTTAAATCCAGGAGGTCAAAGGTGACGAGTCCCCACGCCACACCAATCAGCGACACACCGAGAAGCCACTCCAGAAGTTTGGTCATTGTAATGAAGATTGTGGGACGGTGGAGAGCTAAATAATAAGTGAAGAATCCACCTGTAAATATAAAGTATATATATAAATATAAACATGTTTCTGTTAGACAGTTCTGTTTTACATGTTATGCTTTATTATAGAGAGCACACGCTGTAAAGTTCAAATAAAAATTTAAGATCGGAAACGCATGAGACACTTTTATTAAAAAAGCAGAACTATTAATATAGTTAACGTATACTACGTTATAAAGAAACTATTTTGGATTAAGAGTGATGATCACAATGCCTCGCGTTTCCGCTAGCGTTTGAGGCAAAACCGGATGATTAGGAAATGATAAATATTACAGAAAAATAATCGTAACGTTAAATACAACACTGTTTGAAATGTGCACTGATCCTCACTCTTATTGAACAGCTAGCGTAGCACGAATGCTAAAAAAAACATGGAATCTGACAAACAACGCTACACAGAGAGACTATATTAGTTTAGTAACAATAACCAGCTCTTAAACATTAAATACGCGTAGTGAGAAATCCCTGGTAATACTGAAATACACTCTTACCCGCTCTTCAAAGCCAGCTCACCACTTTCAGAGTAGTAGCGCAGGTCAATGACGTAGATGCCGAAAAGCATTATGGAATATGCAGTGTACTTCAAATATTTACTTCAAGACACGACTACTCATCTTACGGCTGTTACAGAATTTTTAAACCTGCCTGTTAGTCTTATAAATATTAACAGAAAAGAAAAAAGAAAGTAAACTAGAGGTATTTCATGTATTGTGTTTTATTAATGTAGGCTAGCCTATATGTAATAAAGATATTCACAAAATATTTATTGATATTAGGAGTTTACATTTTTATTATCATCGTATTTTATTTATTTAATCTTTAAATATAGCCTTTCCACATTATTAGGTCTATTAAACCCGGGTTTGAGTGTTTTGATCTTTAATAATGCTGGCAGGAAATGAGACGCCTGTGCGGTATCAGTCTGAAGCTGTTTTTGTGTGTCTGTGTCTTGGCGCGGTTCAGTGTCTTGTGGATGCCGCGGGTGACATCCGGCCTTTCAGCGCGCAGAACAAGCGCGAGTCCGTGACCCATAACACCTCCTCACCAGCCAAAAAGGTGTAAACATCGCTCACAGACGGCACTGAGGCTCCTGAAAAACATCGCCCTCACAGCAAAGCCGGGGTTATTCTTAGTGAAGTTTACACTTGTCAGCGAGTGTCTCTTTCAGTACTGCAAGTGGTTGTAAAGAAATGTAGCAAAACACGGCATTTGTGAGGAGTTTGGCAGCTTTTGGTCATTTCGTTAAGCACTAGGCTACCTTTTATCACTAAATATTAAAGAGCGTGATTGACCATCCAAATGGAACTAAACAAAGTAGAAGAAAAAAATAGCAAAAGTTGTCTGTTTTTATCAAGACATATATTTGTAGTTTTTAATTTAATATAGGCCTGCCTATACTTACTCATCTGTCTATCTATCTATCTATCTATCTATTGTTCTATGTCTGCTGAGACAGTAATGACTGTGATTCTTTTCCTAACGGTTGCGACTCTTTTCTGCCTGGGCGTTTGCGTAGGAGTACGTGTTCAGTGAGCAGAACGTACACCAAGCACAGTGGGAAAAAAGCAAGTTGGCCGTTCACACTGTTTGAGACTGCCAGTCCCCGGCTCTCCAGCTCAGGAAACCTGTGATCCAGCAGAGAGCGGTTGGCAGACACAACAGAACAGGCTGCACTGAGACGGAGGGGGTGATGGAGAGAGCGAGGGTGTGAGGAGAACAACTTAAAGAATGAGATGAGAAGATGAAGGTCGGCCTCGGGGCAGGGACACAACTCTTAAAAACATTCTGCAGTGGCATCAGGCTGTAAAACTTGTTTTGTTTCCAGTTGGGAACTTTGTTTTGGGAATGTGGATGCTTCTTTGGTGAAATCACAGAGAGAAAGTGGAGAAACAGTGACCACCGGCAGCTGAATGAGAGGAGGGGCTCTGGGTTTGGTGAGGAGCGCTACAGGTGCAGACTGGTCAGCCGTTGACCTTAATGGTGCATTAAATCCAGATGCTTAAATAGCTTGCATGCTTAAACCCTGGTCTCCTGCCACCACCCAGCGAGAAGAGATCTGCTCTCTGAGTCTGAGTGTGTGTCTGTGTGTATTTGGGTAGCTTTACTTAGCCACACTTCAGGTCCAAGATTATCCCCATATGTGCACTAAATTAGACAAAGGCTTATTTTGAGGGCATCCAAGGACATACACAATTGGAAAAAAACATAGATCAAGTACATAGCAAATACTTATTAATACATAATATACAAGGCTCACCAAGGCTGCATATACCGTATTTGTTTAATAATACAGTGAAACTATAATATTGTCAAATTTTCTTAGAATTTAAAAAACCTTGCCCCTTTTAGACTTGTACTCTATTCACTTACTAACCGCTCATTTTCTTAAAACAAAACTCACACCAGCCTGCTATATTCTTTTTCTATTCTATCTGTTTTCTTTTTAAAAGTGTCTAAGTACTAAATTTAAAATAACTATTTTCTATTTGCATAAATGTAATTTATTTCAGTGATGTCGAAGCTGAATTTTCAGCATCATTACTCCACTCTTCAGTTTCACATGATCCTCCAGAAATCTTTCTAATATGCTGATTTGCTCATTTTTCTTATTGAAAACAATTGTACTGATGAGCATTTTGTGCTCTGAAGCATCCTTAATGAATAGAAAGTTCACAAGAAAAGCTGAAAATGTACCTTCGTTCAGAGTTCAAGAAAGCACAGTGGATAGTCCATGGCTCCAATGCGAGCCTCTAGGATGGGGCAGACAAAATATGATTTAAAGGGAACAATTGCAGATAAGTGTGTTTATGAGTGAGAGAGAAAAAGAGAGGGGGGGAGACAATAGCGCCTGGCTCAAAAAAACAGGAACCCTCTGTTTCCTGTGCCTGAGATCTCAGTCGCAGTCTACTCTCTTTTTCACACACACACACACACACACACACACACACACATTTGATCAGAGTGAGAGACTGACCATCTGAGTTCATGCAGTGACATTATACTTTGTTGCCCAAATTGCATGAAGGAATTGTATTATCTGTGAAAAGGCATCATATCTGTGGTGCTTTCTGAAGCAGGTGTGTTAGGGATTGAACACACCCAAGCCCTAAGAGTCAATGTGATTTATTTTTCTTTGCAGTAACGTGCCCTGATGAATCATTAACAAGAAAGCTAGGAGCATGCATTGAGAAAGTAACTAAGGCCGGTTTTGTCTGTGCTGCATTATTGTGTGGCTGGTTGCAGAGAGGTGTGTTTTTGTAAGCAGTTGTGCTTAAAGGGTTAATTCACCCAAAAATGGAAATTATGTGATTAATTTCTCACCCTTGTGTCGTTCCAAACCCATAAGACCTTTGTTCATCTTCAGAACACAAATTAAGATATTTTTAATGAAATCAGAGATGCATCTGACCCTTCAAAGACAGCAATACAACTGAAATACAACTGAAACAACTAAAAACATCGGTAAAACAGTCCATGTGGCTCAACTTCAGTTTTTCGACACTACTTTTTTGTGCAAAGAAAACAAATATAGCATACCATTCTTTTCTCGCCTGAGTATCACAATGCAATGCACACACACACACAAATCATAATCTGCGGGAACGTGTACGCTTACGTATTGAAACTCTCAAAAATGGCTGAAGACATGGTAGTCAGGGAAGACGAAAGGTATGCTGATGATATGCTATTTTTGTTTTCTTCATGCAAAAAAAAAGTAATCTCCTAGCGTCCTAAGTTGAGCTACTGATTTTTTTACTAAGTTTCTGGATCTGGGATCATGTCAGTTGTATTGATGTGTATTAGGGATGCTCATTTCGGTTATTTCTCGTAACCGACGTTCGTTAACCGACTATTAACCAGTTAACTAACAACATTATTTTAAATTGAATTCAAAAGAATTTAATTCAATTAGAAAGGATAAGCGCCTGTGACCCGTTAAAATAGTAATACTTGTTTTCTGCGGATTCATTGTGCATGTGCAAAAACTAGCAAACAACAGAAGACAAAGAAAACGAAAGAAAAAAAGTTAGCAAGTGACCCAATTAATATCAACCATGGCAACGTCCACAAAACTAAGTCTTACCACTTTCTGACATTCATATGCTCCGTGGAAAGTGTGTATATAGGGCCTCTCTGATTTAATCAAACAGAATTGTAATTTTTGGATGAACTAACCCTTTGGCGTATTATAAAAAAATGAAGGAAAAAAATCTAGATAATGAGATAATCTAAAAAATAGAGTAACAAAGACTCAAGAAATCGCCCCCACACCCCAACTGCATAGCAACATACTAAAACACGCTCACAACACTATCATCATCATCAAAATCTAAATTTGGCCGCTGTTACGTTTTTAAATATTTTAACTGATCTAGCATATGTACACAGATGTGATTTTGATGGAATGTATCTACGCTATTCAGACTCAACTGGCAGGATCTGCCGTCATTTTCCAGTATCTGTGTATGTTGGAGGAATGGTCCCATTATTCTTGTCTTCAGTCTGAAAAGCGTTCCTCAGTCAGCTTCAATCGTGGCCAAATCCTGACACGGACAGTCAAGATGTCTGAGCTTTGATCTTCTATGCAGTGGGTTTGTAGGCATTTTGTTGATAGTTTTTCATACAAGTCAAACGCTTCATTAATGAAGACAACTGAGCAAGGGACAGCTGGACTCATAAATACTCACAGTATGGGGGAAATATAAACAGCATAAATTCTAACCTGACGTTCAGGGCCTAAATACGAAGTCAGAAGGTGTATGCGAGTCTGAGCAAGGGATTTGTGCCCTTCCTGTCAAAGTCCACCTGTTTTTGCTTCTGCCGTGGAAAAAGACCAGAGAGACAAAAAGGATGGAAAGAAAGACATATGGAAACAGGAATGTGCTTTTCTCAATCCCAATGTCAGCAATTCTACTTCTATTTTAGAATCCTACCATGCGTCTGTTTCTGCACAATTACAGTATTTCTACATCATAAGCAAAACTTCTCATATGAAGCATTCATTTTATGGAGTGTTATTTTTTCTTACAAATATATGTTATACATAGAAAAAAATTAAGGATTAAATTGATCAAATGTGGCAGTGAAGACTTTTAAAATATTTCTTCACACTTCTACACTTTTCATAAAAATATTAAACACTGTTTTTAACAGTGACAATAATAAGAAATATTCCTTGTGCACCAATTCAATTCAATTCAATTCAATTCAATGACATTTAAGACATTGATTTTGCACTTTGCATAAATTGCATTTTAAAATGTATTCAAACAGAAAACCACTAAAAAGTTATTGCAATTTTTTTATCTCACAATTCTGACTTTTTTCTGCTGCTGTCAGTTCTGATTTTGTTTCAGAATTGTTTGATACAAACTTGCGTTTCTGACTTATTTTCTCGCAGTTGGGAGATATAAAGTAAAAATTGTCAGAAAGTGTCAGAAGTCAGATATAAACTCACAATTGTGAGTTATAAAGTCGTGATTCTGAGAAATAAAGTCAGAATTGTGAGATATAAAGTCGCAATAGTGAGTTCTATAGTTAGTGTTAAATTTATAAATAAATTTATATCTCACAATTCTGACTTTATATCTCGCAATTCTAACTTTATATCTCACAATTGCAAGAAAATAAGTTAGAATTGCGATTCTGAGAAAAAATTGAGAATTGTGAGATAAAATGTCGCAATAACCTTTTTTTTTTTTATTCGTGAGCTTCCATAGAAAACAGTTTCTGTTTAAAAAAAATTATAATAACTGTTTTTACAGATTTTTTTATCAAATAAATGCACCCTGGATTGGCATTAGAGGCTTCTTTATAGACATTAAAAATAAAACTATATTAAAGATAAAAAATAAGTTACATTAAAAAATATGAATGCATTTTAAAAATACAAAAAATAACACAATAAGGATTTTTTACAATTTCATTTAAAACAAATTCCAAAACTTTAAATAACAAATTCCCATAATTATTCGACCAGAAGATGTTCCCATGGATTTTTTAAAAACAAGAAATATTATTACCAGTTCTTGGCAGACACATTTTATACTTAATGACTGGTTCGCCATCAACATCTGTACAGAAATAATTCATCTGTCTCAGCAATATTTTTGTGTCCTGCTCTTAAAAAACATCCTTTTTATGAACATAACAGTTTTGAGACTGGTGCTTGTATAGAAAAAAACAAAAAAGTAAAAATAGCTGGAGTTCTCGTAAAGCTTTGCTCTATGTTTTTAACTAAGAAGGCATCGAATTGCTCGGAGAAAAACATGTAAATGTTTGGTGCAAATGCTGAGAATAAGATTCCTGACAGTGCATTGTTTCATATTCAGATAAATACTGCATTCACAGACTTTTATTGTTCTTATTGTTTGTTTTTGGTCAATCTGGGGTTGATCACTGTCTTAGTAACGGTATAATAGCATACTACTGACATTTTGTATGAAGTATACATGCCATATGTACAGTGTGTCTTTATATAACTCTTAGATGACATATTAAACTTGACAGTGCTTATAGCTGCAGTGCTCTAACCTCTGTTGGAAATTATATTGACATTGAAACTTTAAACCTGACTCGCATCCAGAAATACGACAGCTGTAGGTTTGGTATTGAGAGACAGTTTAGCAGCCTACTTATAATCAATTACTTTGCACACTGTGTACTCAATTGTAAACTATTGTCACTGCATAAGTGCTACATGAGTTCAAGTCATTCTGCTGTAGTGTAAAACGGGTGTACTTGAACCAGTCAGAAGACAGTATATAACTCTTTTGTATACGAAGGACCCTTAGAAACACTTTGAAGTCCCAAATGTTTCAAATCTGCGTCATTCTGAGCCTACAAGCACATCTATTAAAGCATGTGTTTGTATATTTGATCTCTGTTGGAGTCCTAGAGTGTCACTTGAGCATGTAAAATGCCCCAGAGAGCTGTATTATATTGTTATTGAATATAACTCGATATGACAGCATGTCTATCGAGAACTCTTTTCTTCTGGTCTTTTCACGCAGAATGAACAAAACTACAGTCTTCCTATGTGACATACATTGGGCCGGGAACCGCTCGGGGCTTGAACAAATGCTTTACAAGGAGCATCTCATTCTCAGATGCTACAGGCCGATTCATGCCAGCTCTCTGTTCCCTCTCATAACTCATGCCATGTCTGTGTGGTCCAGGGTTATGAAACCTGCTTTTATAAAACAATAAACTAGACACTGTCTTATTTATTTTAGCAAGGACAATTCTGGAACATCACCTTGTTTTGATTGGCATGAGCTCTCGCCATGCTAGAAAGTGACATTAAAATGGAAAAGGCGAGTTGGGAAAATATGCGCAAGAGAAGAGAAATGGAATGCAAAAAAAAATCTTTGACCATAAACTATTCAGGAAAATATGCTAGTCTGAAATTTCAGTGTGTTGGGGTATTTGCCTATTAAAAAACAATTATTATTTTACATAGCATAACTTTTTGTTTATGTATGTGTATATCCAAATATTATAAATGTAATCCAAAAAATATATAAATAATTTGTGACATCAATTAATAAATTCTTTATTATTATTATTATAAACTTTTGGTTTATATTTTTATATTATATTGATTTATAAGTATATTTATAATATATGATCAATAAATATGTGTTTTATTATTATTACAATATTATTATTTTTTCTAATTTCATTATATATATATATATAGAAAATATTTAAATTTTATATTAAAATGTATATCAAATATTTAATTAAACCATTAGTACATTTATTATTATTATTATTATTATTATTAATAAAATATTCATTTTAATTATAATATTAATAATTATAACATTTTATAATTATATATATATATATATATATAAAATGTCTCTATTATTTATTTATTAAATATATTTTCTACAAATTCTCCTATCTAATAAATATGTTAAAAATATAACAAAATATTATAAATGTAATCTAAAACTATATATATAATAAATAAAACTAAACCATATATAATTTTCATAATATCTAAATACAGTTTATTATTGTTATTATTACTGCATTTAATGCCCATAAATTAAGTCAAGCAATTTGAAAGTCTAGAAATCCTAGCAGACTTGTAGAACAGTTTGTTACCAGACTGTTCTTGGTCATCATTGACTCCCATAATATTTTTTTTCCTACTATGGAATGCAATGGTGACCCAAAACAGCCTGGTTACAAGCTTTCTTCATAATGTCTTCCTTTGTGTTTGGCAGAACAAAGAAATCCACAGAGGTTAGGAACTATTCGAGGGTGAGTAAATGATGACAGAATTTTCCAATTTGGGTGAACTATTCCTTTAAGTCGCATCTCTCATTAACTACATGTACTGTTAACTTGCTTCCGTAAATAAATCCAAAGTGACAGCATGCATAAACATACAGTGTACCAAAAACCCATTTAGCCTGGCCTGCCTGTCATGCCCTTTTAAATACAGCTATTGACATCATACTTAGTTAATTGGCATGCGCTGGGCAGACGGTTATTTCTAGCGTCTGTTTGCTCACGGGACTGCAACAGACATCGGTTTTAATGAGTTTAACGTAGGACAGACCATTGTGACCTCCATAGGAGTTTACCAATGCTTTACTTTTGAGTCCGGACAAAAACTAGCACAAAGAACACCTTTTTAAAATTAGCCAGACTTGCTCTCATGATGGGATCTGATTGGTTGACAGTTCAGTGTTTGTTCTGATGCTGTGACCCAGTGTTGAACTGAAATGCCCTCTGATGAATTGAATCAAAACAAACAGTAAATAAGACAAGCATTAATAATGGAAAATGAATATCAAATGTTTAATAAACTTTATCAGTCTCTGTAAGCAGCACTGAGCATGAGTTTGAACTAGCTGTTATTCCCTTCAGGACAAAAGCGTCTGTGTGTAGCTGTAAGGTATGAAGGATGGAAAAAGGTCAGCGCAGTTGAAGTAGACATTCTCTGTCATGGTAAAAATGTGTTTATAGAAATAAATAATGATTGATGGTTTATTGTTCAAGCCGTCTCGAAAATGTTCAAGGAGCGGTAACCTTCCTGCCATTCCAAACTTTTTCTGTGGTAAACAAAAGTGGGGTTTTTATTATATATTTAAGTTTTGTTGGGTTTATTTCCTTAGTTGACCTGAAGATGTCTGACCCTAAAACTTTATTGACTTTCTACGCTTCTCTCCCTCCCTCCTTCTTGCATCTGTCAACCTTTGACCTTTAACCCTTCAGGAGTGTCAAGGAGGAGAAATGAAGCATGTGTTGACCGTGAAACAGATACCATGACTATTTTCTCTCTCTCTCTCTTATTTTCTCTCCTATATAAAGGTCAACTGTTCTGACCTCTCCAGCTTCATCTTATCCCTGTCTCCATCTGCTTTCTATCTCTCTCTTGATGTTTATCTGTTTCACTCTCTGTCAATTCGTTCTTCTCTCCTGGACCAGTGTACCCTGTCTTCACTGTTTACTTGTTTATCTCTTTTTGTCTTTCTGTCCCTGATTCATTCTGTTTCCTAGTGACCATTCATTATAGTGATGTATGCACAGCTGTTCTTGAAAGCGCGCTAGAAAACATGTGTTTTCCTTACAAACCCCCTGTTGACAATGTCTCGCCTCGACTTTTCGCTTTTCATGGGATCTGGAATTTTTAAAGCCATGGTGTGTTTGACAAGTGGTCAGAATCATGTTAAAATTCATGGTAAGGTAAGTAGAAAATGTCAAAAATGTCACTCTAGAAATTCACACTGACCTAGATAAATTTGTCTAGATATTTTAACTTTTTTATTTGTAATTATTACATCCGTAGTACAAATGATAATTATAAATATACATATTTTCTTTATTATCACATATAAACACGTATAAAATATAAATTAATTATTTAGATAACACAATAATGCATTTCATGCTTAATATTTATTTTTATTTCTTAATTATATTATATTTATTATAAATTTTGTTTAGTTTTTTGTGTGTGTGTGTATATATATATATATATATATATATAGATAGATAGTTCACAAATAAATAAAAAAATACATAAAAATAAAATTCGAAAAATTGTATTATTTTTAATAAAATAATGTTATTATAGACACAATTAGGTTATTTTGGACACATTCATATGTCAACTACCCATATACAGGTCCTTTTCAAAAACTTTGCATATTGTGATAAAGTTCATTATTTTCTGTAATGTACTGATACATGATATAACTTTATCACAATATGCTAATTTTTTTAAAAGGACCTGTATATGTGTGTAACAACAAAACAACAAAACCATTCATAAGGGTCCTTTTTTATTTGGAAAATTGAGCTACAACTCTGAAAATATGGAATTTGAGGTGCAAAAAAATCTAAATATTGAGAAAATTATCTTTAAAGTTGTCTAAATTAAGTTCTTAGCAATGCATATTACTAATCAAATATTACATTTTAACATATTTATGGTAGGAAATGATCTAAATGATAGAACATGATCTTTACTTAATGTCCTAATGATTTGGCATAAAATAAAATTCAATAATTTGCTAATAAATAAGTTTTGTGAATAGCCAAGCGGTTTAAGACTGGTTTTGTGGTCCAGGGTTACATATAGGCTACATTTAAATGTACATATAACATTAAAAACTTGTTTTGAGCAAGCACACATATTTAAACTATCACATCCTCATAAAACCAGTTCTTATATTCTTTTCGCAGTTTAAAAGAGATTCCTGTTATTTTACACCATGGGAACAGTGTTAACCTGCTCACAGTGAGTTATGAGCTCACATTAGACGTCTGTCTGAGGTTACACCTTTACTCCATCAGCAACTAAAATCTGCCATGTTTAACACTCTATGAAATGACTGTCCAACAAAGCACATAAAATACAGGTAAATGGCAAAAAAAAAATAAGGATATACATTGTTTTTAGACTGTCTGCCTCAACAGGTGTCTCTCAGTGTGTTGTTGTGAATAGGTTAACATTCAGTTCTTTAACTCTTGTAGAACTCATAAAGCTTTATTTGGAACCAAGCTAAAAATAAAACAGATGCACAGCTGAAATATAACTTCAAGACTTGATGCTTCCAGATGTGATCCAAGACATTTGGAACAAAATGGAAATACTGAACAGATGCTGGTCATGTTCCATAGGGATGCATTATACTGTATATACTTGAGATGAGGTAAACCTTGAGTCTAACTTAGACGGCCAATCAAATGGATGGTTAGCATAACTGAAAGCATGAATTACATATTCTCTTTCAATCTGGTTTTGTTTGCAGATAACGTTTGCTAGTGAATTTAATCAGCATTCACATTTAAGGAATAGTTCATCTAAAATGTGCTTTAAAAGGTTATTTACTCTACTTTCAAAGCTTGTTTCTTCATCAGAGCAGATTTAGAAAAAAAATTCATAACATCACTTGCTCACCAATGGATCTTCTGCAGTGAATGGGTGCCGGGAGTCCAAACAGCTGATAAAAATATCACAGTAATCCACACTCACTTCAGTCCATTAATGATTGTTGAAAGCTGCATGTTTGTAATAAATAAACCCGTCTTTTTATCATCAGATCACTGCTTCTAACTAAATTATGAGGGAAACAGATCAATCAAGTCCAAAATAGTTCTAAACTTTTTTTTTTACTGGAGGAAGTGTTATTAATGGATTTTGGAATGAAGAAAAGGTTTAGTGATGGATTTGTTTCTTACAAACACACAAGAGGTTAATTGTTGGACTACAGTGCCATGGATTATTTAAGGGTTGTTGTAAAGTTTTATTAGCTATTAAAACTCTTATTCTGATGGCACCCATTCACTACAGAGGATCCATTGATGAGGAAGATGCTAAATATTTCAAAATGGATGGTCTGATGTAAACACTTTTTTAGGGGTGATCTCTTCGTAATTACAAAGGAATTTTATAACCTTTTTTTCCACTTGATGAATCTAAAATTATTAAATGTTCAAAAGACAAAAGAAAAAGCGTCTCACCCAGCCCAGGAGAATTCAAATTGATGATTAATGCGTCATATGTGAAAAGTGAAAACACCCTGCAGCGTGTTTTTAATACTCATGCTGTATCCAGACACACATAACTCATTTTCAGATGTCTGAAATGACTTATTCAGAGGAGAGAACACCTGGAAAGCGCGACACTCCAGTACTGGACTTCATTCATATTATATGATCCAACATTGATGATAAACCATGGGTCACTTACGATGCAGAACCAAACAGGTGCTCTTTGAAAATGAGTTTCATATGATGTGCTGTCTGGCTAATTCATCGGCAATTAGTTGCTCAGCTGTTACACTAATATTAGTGTACAATTAAATGTTTTTTTGCACAGGATGGAGCGGGGCAGATTATTTGCTCGTAGTCAGACCGAATGCAAAATGTGGTGCAAGTTGCTATCGAGGTCAGCCATACTTAGTCTTGCTCAGACCGTGGAAAACCTGCCCAGGCAATGATCCTCAAAAGCTTCTATTTATCTGTGGGGATTTACTAATAGCCGGACAGATGGGACGGCCGTGAGGGGAGGGTGATAAGTTGAAACAGTTAAATGCGGCCGATCCCTCCACTCCAGCACTGCTGTCCGGCACACGAGAGGATCCATATGGAGACAGAAGAGTATTAGTGTAACGTTCATGTATACAGAGGGGGAAGGGAGTCGGGTGACAGCTTTACCTCTCAAATCTTCTTAACAAGTAATGAAACGGAGTGATTTTGATCACCCTGCTTTGCGTTTCATGTGGGACGAGGATCTCGCTGAAGTTCGTAGTAATGCACTTTGCTAATGCATTCCTTCCAGTAGTTATTGTGCCAAAATGGCTTATGTTGGTTGCTAGCAGCTTTAAAAGATGAAAACATCCAGATTTCCTGTTAAAAGGAATGCGGTGCAGAAAAGCGTGCTGCAGTAAAGGTTTTCAGCTGGGGCAAGTTGTCACACGGTTTACTAGAGCTTTGAAATAGGTTTATTTTGGAAAGTCCGTTTCTATATTGAGAACAGCCTTGGCTATAATTTACATTTTCAGCATTGTATGTTATTATTTTAACACTTTAAACAGCTTTGAGATAAAAAAAAAAAACTGTAATTAAATATATTTTTATATAAAATTTATATATTTAACTCATTTTTGTGTTTGTTTTGTTTTATAAAACGTTTGGTAAGACTATTTTGTACATAGCAGCAAGTGTAATTTTTATAGTTTTAAATACATTTAGTTGTCACAATTTTACTACCATATTTTTTGTGCTGGGAAACGATTAATCATGATTAATTGCATCCAAAATAAAAGTTTTTGTGTAAATAATAATAATAATAATAATGTGTGTCTACTGTGTATATTTATGTATATATAAATACACACACATACAGTATATATTTTGAAAATATTTACGTTTATACATTTTTATATTCAGATTCTTACATTTTGTATTAGATATATACATATATATATATATATATAAATCTTAAATATATACATGCATGTGCATTTATATATACACATAATAGATATACACAGTATACATTATGTAAACAAAAACTTTTAGTATAGATGTGATTAATCACGATGAATCATTTGGCATCACTAGATATATTAAATACATTTATATAGGCTTATAATGAAAATCATATGAATACAAATATATGCATGTTAATACATGTCAATATTTTCAAAATATATACTGCATGTGTTTTTTTATATACATAACAAATATACACACATATATATTATGTAAACAAAAACGATTATTTTGGATGCGATTAATCACAGTAAATCATTGCCCAGCATTAATATCTTTTTAAGTCAGTTTCTGTATGGACAAATGTTTTAGTTACCGAAACAGCATTATTGTTGACGACAAAAGTTATTGTTTTTTCCATACATTGAGATTTTGTGACAACATGCCCCAATAGTTTTAACAGAGTTTTGGACTAGTTGTTTGTAAACAACATATTAAACCATTTCATGGTAGAAACACATTTGATTTTGACTTCAACATTTATTTAGTGACATTTATATTGCGTTTTTCTAAATTACTTTTCTGAGAAGTGAAACATTTGACAGCTCTTTGATACAAAGCATTTTTAGATACGTCTGCAAACTCTGTGAAACTCAATCCTACAATTAGTCAATAGTCATTGCGGTGAGTAAAATCAAAATATGAGCGTGGAGCGGTCTGTCGAGAGTCTTTTCCCTACAATAACGGAGTATTACCACCGTCTAGCCCTCCCTTCTAGTCTAGTCAACTAGAGGCTTGATGCAGATGGTAACAACCAGGGTAGACCTACAACAGCTGGTATAGGTCTAAGCTCGTAACGAAATGGATCAACGGACGCAGCTATACGACGAGCCACCGAGACTTCGGATGGACGCTTTACGGATATTTTAGTCTGTGGGGCTTCGGGAAATGACTGGTCTTATTAAACGAAAATCACAGAAGGTTAAGCAGCTGCAAAGCTTCTGAGGTATTTAAAAATTTCCCCCCTTGACTATTTCCCCCTGACTGTGCATAAGACTTCCTGGTACGGATTAGAGGCTGCAGCTACATGTGGTGTTGTGGCTACATACCTTCAGTCAGTCAAAATCCAATCTGCTGCTTAGTTTTCCTTCTCCCTGGGCTGAGAATCACCAAAAGCCAAATGGTAGATGGAGAGGGGGAGAAGAAAAAAAGAAAGAATGAGATCAATATGAAGATAAAGGGTGCAAAACTTTGTTGGAGATGAATCGTGGAAAATGGGAGAGAATGATGGGAGCAGATCTGTCATTTAGATGAAAGAGGAGATGAAAGACAGAGAAAATCAACCTATGACATACAATCTTTAAGAAATATCACCCTCGGCTCTTATTGGGCCATCACAGTCCCCAGAGCAACGATTTTGATGAGGGCAAGAAGGTGTGTGTGTGTGAGAAAGAGGGAGAAAGGCAACATAGTCTTGGATTTCTGTCACCGGAAACTTAAGCCAGAAGAGAAATCTGTGCTTTTTAAACCTAACATTTCTAAAACGTTACATTCCATGAGAGGAAAACATTGGCTAACCCCTCCTTTGGCTCATCGGCTCTCAAAGGGTCTGTCTAAGCTGAAACATACCTAACCACTCCACTTTCTGGTTTCTAACCAATATGGCAGCAATTAAAGACATGTGTGGATTTTCATATAAGAAGTTTTCTAAAGGAGCATATATGCAGACTTGCATATCTGCGTAGAATCTAAACTTATTCGGTTACTTTGAATTCTAACCGATATAAAGTTGAAAGGAAAATGGGGTATGCATATTGTATGTTTAGTAGAAAGTCATGTTTTAGAAATGGTTTAAAGTATTAGAAATGTATTTATATATACAGTGTATATATATATTTTTTTAAAAATGATACAAAATGCTTAATCCATTAAACATTAGCCACAGGGACATCACTGTCATACACGTCCACCAGAACCCAACTTGACAGTAGAAGATCAGGCGCATCCTAATTCCTATACTTGTGCACTATTCTATGCTGTTTTTCTAATATAAATGATGCAAGTACAGTGTGTTGAAAAAAGTACAGTTGAATCAAGTATAGAATGTTGTGGGGAGCTAAAGAATCTTATACAATTCAGAGACTACACAAGTAGTATAGTGAATAAACCATTTCTTTGTATAGCGTATAATGCAGCATTTGGGATGCGACTTTAACTGGGCTAGAAATAATTCTTTATAGTTTTTTTACTAAATATTAAATGGCATATGAGTAGTTGACAAATAAAAATTGGATGAGTCCAATTGTGTGATGGTGTACATAAATTTAGTGAATGCAATTTTTGGAACCCCTAGTAGCTCTCTTAAAGACAATTTAAAAATATAGCTGCAAGCAGCGATGACGGGCTCTCGCCATCAGTCCAACCGCCACCCCGGTGGCATCAGGAAAACGGTGCCCAGCGGACACATGCATTAACAATAATCCATTGACAGTCTGGTCTTAGGGTATTCAGCAATGAAAGGGTTAATCCAATGCATCAAGACTGTGACACACAAGCACACAGAGAAAAAATACATAAATATACAGTACCGTGCAAAGGTTTTAGGCCACTAGTATTTTCACCAACAAGAAATTATTTTAAATCGGTTATTTCTATCTTTTGCGGTAGTTGGAAATATCAGTTTACAAGTCTCCAAGATGCTTCAAAAAAACCTACCTGCAAATCTACAGTACTGTTCAAAGTTTTAGACACCCGTGTAAAAATGCTGTAAAATGAGGATGCCTTTAAAAACAATGCCATGAATAGATTTCATTTATCAATTAACTTCCATTAACTAAATCAAATAAATATTTGTTATTACAGATTTTGGTAAAACAGCTTCTGTTCTGAGGTACACTTGCCCATAGTTTTTCAGGGAGGTATTTGTCTTCATCTGTTGGGCGGAACACTGAATGTCTCAGCAAAATATAGATTTATACGTGTACTGAGTTTCATATGAATACGTGCAAGTATGTGTGATCTTGTTTTCCGGCTGTGTTCTAGGGGGCGCCATAGAGCCCATATGTCACACCCAGGTCCCAGCCTCAGCGGCGTCCTTATGACCACAGATTCCAACGTGTGTGCCAATCTTCAAGAGTTTTTGAACATGTTAAGGTCCCCATAAGGCCCAGAATATTTGAGGGAAAAATAAAATCCTTAGAAAAAAAAATAGGGCCCTCTGCCAAGTGGCTCGGACCCTAAAGAAATACCAATGTATTTTGATATATAGCTGTGATGGCAGTAGCCTACTAATGTATTTATTTATTTATTCTGTTTTTTAATTAATGTACGATCCAGTTACTATGGTTGACAAACCATTTTTTGTGCACTGGTTTTGATTTACTTATTCTTTGCAAATGGACTCTCGTAATCTTTTGTGTTTAATGAAACATATGTATATAGGCCACTTGAGACATACGTATATAGGCTATAGTATGTAAAAGGAATCCTTGTCTGTGACCTCCTTTGGAGGTTCAAGCCTGGGTCATGTGTCATCAGATCTCCCTTTAGTTTCGAGGGACAGAGTTTTCTACAATGGCACATTTTCTCTTGATAAAATTGAAATAAAAGCACCATGCACCAATGCATATAGAAGGCCCACTAGATCTTGTTTTCATATGTGACCTGATTCCTTTGATAGCCACATGTTTAGCTAAATGGAGGGAGGCATTTGCAATAGTTTGAGTCTAATCCACCTTGCAAGAGGACTGGCGTTCACATGTGTTTGAATAAACTGCTGCCCCCTACTGATAGAAAACAGTTATACATCACTTGTCCTGAGTATAATCTGTGAAACATATTAAGACTAGAGAATTATTTATTAGAGTTATTTATTACCAGCAGGCAAAAGCCACCATTCTTTCCAACAAGATTCAAACTACATACTGAAGCCATTCCAGGCAAGCACAGCTTTAGGCTGGACTGAAACCAAGCGCATGAATAAAAAATATTCTCTACAAGCTTCGGTATGAATTTGCATAAGGTGACTTATAATGGTGGGGTTAGTGCACACATACACACACACACATTTTCAATCGCATAAATGCCAAGCAAAGCAGTGCACTTCCAATCCATTGCATTGACGATTTTCATTCTTAATAAGAAGCCTTACTTAATTCATTTAGCTTTAAATATTTTTCAATCGTTCATTAGCACATGGGGATTCAAAACAATTTGTGTAAGCTATAAGGTAAGTGCGCCTTAATAAATCCTTTTATATATCCAATGCAGTCTAGAAGCCACATATTTCAACAAATCAAAACTCTTCTTAACCACCTAAGTCAAAAACAGCAGCGAGAAGCATTTGGCCTGGCATTAGACGCATGTTGAGTAAATATCTTTGTAAATGCTCCAGTTGACAGCTGAGAGAGTTTGACAGGTCTGTCCTGAAAACACATGGCTAGAGGTTAAAAGAGCAGATGTTTATGATTGTATTGTGGGTTACAAAATGAAGCCTTGTGTAACAGTCTGGAATGTCTGCTCTGTTTGGAGATTAATAAACAAAAAACACTTTAATACAAGGTATATTATATCACTACAATATCCGCAGTGTGGGAGGAATCTAGTATAAAAAAAACTTTGAGGCACATTTCCTACATTGGAACAGAGAGGTCGCTGATTATAAGTAGGGAAACATATATTTTTGCATATATATTATGTGTGTGTGTACATATAGGTGAATATGCATTTTAAATAGTTTTCTTGGGTATATAGGTGGCATCAGCAAATTAATAATTCATCAGTAATTCAGCAAGCAGTGCAGAAAAAAAGGCCTCTCAAAATAAAAAAGGAAAATAAGCAGAGATTGATATCAGGTGCAATTAAAAACAACTGTCTCTAAAATTGAATTATAAAAATGATAATCAATCAGTTCAGTTTCGTAACACGTGATTGAATAGTGACACGTCTTACAGGGGTTTGATTTGCATTACGATTGGCCACCAGCTCCTGTAGCTGCAGAGCTCCGCCTCCAATGAAACAGAAAGCGGGGCACACAGGGGCGGAGCAGTCCACGGGCCCCTCCCACAGGGGGCGGAGAGAGTGGGCATCATAAAACGTGACACGCCCCTTCTCAAAGTCGAGACATACTCCTAGTCTCGGGGGCAGTGGATAGGTGACACCAGTCGGCGATGAAGGCCCGTTGCCGTTGGTGAAGCCAGACTCTCGGTAATTGGCATTGGTGTGATGGGAGTTGGCAGAGGAGGGCAGGTAGATCTTGCCCATGCCCATTGTGAGGAAAGAGAATGGTGGAGGAGAATCTGATGAATCCTCAGCTCCACTGTCATGGCCGCTGTCTGGATCATATCTATCAGGCAGACAAAATGGGATTCAACATGGTTAAAGCCAGCATGAAAAAGGATTTTGAAGACAAAGGTGTCATCATCCCACTCAATTCAGTTTTGTTCTCATTCAGAATTGTAAGTACACTTAATTTGAAGAACTCTGATATCCAGGCATGTGCACACATAGACATCAAAGGGAGCTTGAGCACCTGCCCTTTTTATTCCTGGAGAGAAAGTGCCCTTTTTTCTGGGGTGATTTTTTATTTTTTGAAAAATAATATATATTTCTGTTCGCGCACAGCTTCCCTGTCAAACAAATATATTTATTGAAGAATAGTATAACTAAATATCAGGTCAGGAGTTGAAGCGAACTCCTGAAGCGGTCAGGAGTTGAATAAGTCTCGAATTTGCAGCTGATTAGCCAAAGACAAATATATAGTTAACCTGTGTTTTGCTAGAATGCATGCCTCATGAGCTACTATTTATTTGGGAACACCATACGGCTAATCACATGGGAGGACCCACTAGAATCGTACCATTTAATTTTTTTTTATTGCAATA
>JAUMHI010000211.1:144476-160861 GCA_032359435.1 Enteromius unitaeniatus | reverse complement strand
GGGTAGGTTTAGGGTTGTTTGAGGTGTACATATTAATAAAACATAATTTAACAGGTAGCATTTTCTGATATCAAATTGGGCTACCCATTTTTTCATAGGAGGTAGCAAAATCTGATGAGGTAGGATTTGTTAGAACACCGGCTCTTTTAAGGGAGCCGAGCCAAAAGGGCCGAATCTTTGAAAAGAGCCGAAATGCCCATCACTAGTAAGGGATAATCGCTATTGTCACAGTCAGCTGGAAGTGCCAGCCCAGTTCTGGGGATGTCACGTGTGTTCACTCATGTCTCCACCTTATTCATCAGTCACCACAGCAATTCATTGTCTAGCTCCACCCATTGACCCAGTTTCTACGCCTGGTTCTTGTTTTTCGTTAGTATTTGTATTCTCCTGTCTTGTTTATTGGATTTCCTGTTACCGACTCACGCCTGGATCTAGACTACTCTTCTGCTCTGCCTACTCACCGGTTCCTCCATCCCTTCTAAGTTCGCTGTTTCAGCGTGGACACTGTATCGAGGATTATGCAGAGGATTTAATTTCCCTCAGCCACCGCATCAAAGCCGATGAGGACGTCGTCAAGGAGTATTTCCTGGCTGGTCTGGATCTTGAGCTGCTCTACTCCCTGCCGGACAACGATCCCGAGGTGGTGAGGGAGGACATTCGTGCGCCCGGTCCCGAACGGAGTAATCACCGTCCCACGAACATCACAGCGAGCCCATGGCTCGGCACCCGCCTCGCCGTACGGCGCACTCCGCTCGTGCACAAAATGGCCGCCGAATGCGAACGCAGCACCAACCGGCAACCCACAGAAAGACCAGGTCACGATCCTCAAGCATCTCCGTGTTTTCCGGCGTCATGAGTGCTTCAAGTGAGAACAACCCGTTCCTTCCACGGCTTAGGAAGCTGGCGTCACATCTGCTGGACACCCCGTTGAGGTCAGTGAGGGCCGCTGGGGTGTCCAAGGGCTCCGCACAGACCGGTTCCTCGTTTGTTCCTGTGACGCAGCCCACGCACAAAATGGCGGCTGCTCGGGAAGCACAGCACAAGATGGCGATCTCCGGCCCGGTTTCACAGTGTGGCAAGCCATACTCAGCACTGTCAGGCTTGGTTTCTCAGCCTAAAAGACTGTTTTAGTTGAGTTGAGTTTCCGGTCCGGTCATCTCAAGTCGTACAGCCGGGGTGCTGTTCCAGGTCCAGTGGGTTCAGGTTTCACAGTTCGAGGAGCGGTCAACCGTCCTAGTAACCCCCGAAATACCAGCAACGGGCCCTGATATCATCATGCAGCGAAAGGGGCTGTGTGGTGTGCAGTTTGGCCTGGCTACGCAACCAGGCACCTACCAACAGCTAGGGGGGCTGTTAACCACTTCGGTGGTTACCGAGACGCCCATGGAGGGTGCCAGCTAGAGGAGTTGTCTACTGTGCCTGTGACTCACAAATCGGCCATAGGGGGCGCTGTTCTTATCACTCAGCGCGAGGGGTTGAGTGATACTCCACCTGTCATAGACTGACAGCTAGGGGAGCTGTCTGCCACGTTGATGGTTTCCGAGTCGCCCACAGAGGGCGCCGTGCCCATCACTCAGCGCGAGGGGCTGAGTGAGGCTCAGGCGGTTCTCATAGGACAGCTAGGAAAGCTGTCTGCCACACTAGAGGTTCTTGTGACACCCGCAGAGGACGCTGGCACCATCACCCAGCGAGAGGGGCTGGTGATGTTCAGTTGAGTACAGGGCCGCAGCTAGGTGAGCTGTCTGCCATTTCTGCGATCCCCGTATTGCCCATAGAGTGCATGCATGTCATCACACAGCGAAAGGGGCTGAGTGATGATCAGTGGGGTGCAGGGCCACAGCTAGGGGGGTTGTCGGCCATCTCAGCGGTGCTTGCTCTTCTCGTAGAGGGCGTCGGTTCTGCTCCACGGCCCAGTCACGCAGCCTGACGTGCTACAGAAGGCCCTCACAAATTCTCTCCAGTCTATCGCGGGTCCCAGTCCCGTAGCACGATACGAGGGGTCGTGTTCAACCCAGTCAGTCCCAGTTACGCAGCCTACCGAGCTGTCGAAGGCCCTCACAAAGGGGCTCGTTCACAGTCAGTAGGGACCTCGAAGGCACTAACGCTGCCTAGTCTGCCTAAAAGAGCGCGGCCTCAGCCCAGATGGTCCTGAAGGGCTCATTCTCTGAAGGCCGGTTGGTTCTCGAAGGCACAAGGTCAGTCTGGTGGTCCCAAGAGGGCTCTGTCACTTCCTGGCCGAACCAGAGGGAGGTCTCCGCCGCCGGCTCTGTCCCGGTGGGCTTCTCCACCACCTGCTCCACCCAGAGGGACGTCTCTGCCGCCTTTTCCGCCCCGGTGGCCTTCACCGCCACCTGCTCCGCCCTAGTGACTTAAGTGACCCACGTCACTTAAGTGGGTTTCTACGCCGTCTGCCCCGCCCTGGAGGTCGTTCCTGCCGGCTCCTAAGCCAGGGGCATATGGAAGCCGCCCCTTTGAGGGGGGGGCTATGTCATGATCAGCTGAAGGGCCAGCTCAAGCCACTAGAGGGCACTCCAGCACCCCACAAACTCTGTGTGTGTTTGTCTCTGTTTACATGCCTGGACTCTTTCCATGAACTTATGTCTCCGCCCACTCGTCTGTTGTCATGGTGTTTCATTGTTTGTCGCCGCCCACTGACCTAGTTTCATTTGTCTGCCGGCACTTGATCATTACTGTCTTGACCCTGAGTTTGATTATTAAACCGTTTGCATTTGAACTCAATCGTAACAAGCGTGAATGTTTGTGTTGATTTAAAAGTGTTACGTGTTCTGATAACACCAAAATAATTAAAATGATGTAGTGCCTTGTGCAAAAAATAAACAAATTATTAATAAAACACACCCCTCTGCTTAATGCAGTTATTTTGGTTATTCTAATAATATATACTTGAAACTAGTAGCATAGAAAATGTTTTGAAAACATGCACATTGTGGAATTCCTTTGCTGCTCTATAAACCTAGTGAATACTAAGAAGACCATGGTTTCTGTGTGAACTGATAATTTTGTAGACATCTTTTGAAAATTAAACAATTGCATGAGCATGAAGAAGATAAAATTAACTTTTTAAATTATGTTTTTCAAAAGGAAGTCAATGTTGCGTTAATATATATACTTTTTTGTAAAAAAAAAAAAAAAAAAAACATAATTATGAGAAGTGCCCTTTATTTCAAAATGTCTGTGCACGTCCCGGCTGATATCCATGGAACTTTTTCATTAACCCTCTAACCGCAGTTCCTAATATGGTATACAAAATATCATTTGTATACCCTACCACTAGATGGCAGACTTTACTTTGATTCTAGACTAAATAGAACTAAGAAAACAGCAGAGCAAGTGAGCGCTCATGTCATTGATGCAGAAGCAATTCATTTCATAGCGTGAGTAAATTGTGAAATTTGTGAAAGAAAGTTGCCAAATGGCTAATAAAAAGCTGTACTGTGAAGATGTGTCGCAAATGTTATTCGCCAATTCTGACTCTGAAGGGGAATATTTGCCTTTTGGACATTATGATTGGCCATCCAGCTCTGCATAAACAGCATATATATCTATTATTTCCAGAATATTACTAATGAACTGATCAAAATGTAGACTACTGTAACGAACTGCGGGAGTCAGTTGGATCCATTTGCACAATCCGTTTATTCGTAGTCAACCAGGCAGAAGTCAAACACCAGCGAAACAATAACAGACAAGGGTAATCCAAAAACAGAGTCGAGGAACAGGCAAAAGAGTCAGGACAGGCGGCAGGAATCAGAGTCAGAAAACAGTCAGAGATCAAACACAGGAAAGCTATCAGAATCACAGGGGAAAACGCTCGGAATCGGTTGCTAGGCAAAACGATACTTTGCGTCTTCCTAGCGCTAAGATCAGTCCTTATATAGGCCCAGGAAGCGGCCGGAACGGCGCGAAAGCGCCGAGGTACGTGGGGAAAAAGGGTCCAGGTAGAAACTAATATTCTGGAGATGGTTCCCACTGCTGTCCTTCAGAGAGGGCCACAGAGGCGCGATTCGTGACAACTACAGTTCACAATATGTATTAATAATTTAGTTCTTTCTTCTGTTTTATTGTTGGTTTCTGATCATTTGGAATGAGAATAAAAAGAACATGCAAATAATTTCAAATATCAATATTACTGAATATTATGAAATTCAACATGGGCCGCTCCCTGATTGTGTTATAATATGCAAATTATATGAGTATATCTACACCACACATAAACTTTGGGTCATGCCCAACATTTTTCTAATATCCAGTAGATATCTATCTTTAAGTGCTTTCAAGCCACAAGCTTTTGAAATCCTGATGTCAAAATCCAGTATTTTATTGTGAAAACGATTCGATGTTTGGAATGTTCTTATGTCAGAGTGTCCCTATTACGTATTTTTCCATATTCCCTTTCACGCAGTGTGTAACAAAAAGTGAATAAAAATATCCTGAAAAATCTGAAAGTGCACTGTGTATAAAGTTATTGTCTTTTAAAAGAAAGAGTTACTGTTTCATGTAAAGCCAGAATGATATATCTCCCGCCCACTTATTGGTATTTTTGCATTGGTCTGAATGAAAATGCAAATTCATCCTTTACCACTAGGTGCTGCTTTGTATTTTTGTATTTTTTGTATTTTTGTATTTTCTATTTTTGAAAAAATAGAAATGTAATTGTTTAAAATCATAATTTAATATAACAGCAAAACTGGAAGTATTAGGTATCGTTACTATATCTACTTTCTCTTCTCATTTCAGTAGTTCTTTTCTGTCCTTTTTCTTTGTTCATTTTCTCACCTTGGACTAGCCATATCTTGAGGCAGATGAAACCACTCCTGAAGTTTAGACTCCAGGCCCACTCCAACCTGTAGAACAGAGCCAAGGACAACAAATGAGAGAAAAATAGATATAAAAAGAAAAGTTACAGGAGAGAGAACTTGCCTTGACCAGATATGAACCGGGTTCCACTGAGCATGCCCAATAGTGTCGGCCCTGCGTTATGGCCACGTCACCCACAAGCAGATCAGCTGTCAGGTGACAGGAGGTGAGGGCCCGATCGGCGGCCTGCAGCAGGGAGAGACCCGGCACACTGCGAGCACACCGCTGCTCCTTACTCACCACCAGTCTGTCCGCATGCAGACCCCAACGAGAGTCCAGGTAAAAATTCAACACTGCAGGGGAGGCGGGAGGAAGACAACAGCGAGGGAATATGGGAGAAATGTTCAGGGGGACAGAAGAAGAGGGGAAAGGGACACAATATTAAGGCACCAAAAGGAAGGGGCGTAAGAGTGGTTGGAAAGGGAGAGAGAAGTATAGAATACGCAAAAGGAGGACAAGGCATAAAAACAGCAATCAGGAAAACAGTACACAAGGAAAGAAGACAAAGAAATGCACTCTGGGAATAGCAGGGTAAAATCAAGACTGCAAAAAGCAGGAAGATTTGCATTCCAGCAGACAGGCAGAGAAGAAAAGATGTACTTCCTCATTAGTATTTTAGAGTTAAAAGTCTATTCATATAAAAAACAAATTAATCTCATATTAAAAATCTGATTCATGTCTTTGTATCATTTGTTTTTTTATAACATAAGATAATGTTGCCGGGTTTTTTTAGTGAATATCTGCCTTCTGGTTGGATGTTGCAAATCTTGGATTATTATTTGTAACATGGGCCTCCATTTAATGCGGTTAATAAACATTACGGAGCATTAGAGTTTGCTTTTGGCCACATTTACAAAGCGGATGGGTCAACAATCCCGTAATATTTTATAACACGAGGGTTTTGTGTGGAAAATAAACATACTGATGGTTTAAAGAATAAATGGCTCCAATAATCAAATGATGAGGGAATTCTAAACAAGAAAAAATATATAATAATAGAAAGATTTTCAAAAGGGAGCAGGAAAGGTGGCTGTATAGCGCTGTTGTCACTAAAGCTGGAAAACGTGGAAAAAACAAAGGTTGTAGAGAAGGAGATGGGAATGAATAAAAAAAGATAAAGGGAAAAGAAGATAAATGCGCAGATGAGTATCATTTGGGAATGAATTTTGTTTGTGTTGAAAAATCCTCAGGAGGTGTTTCTTACCAGGAGCGGGTGGTGTGTGTAAATATACTTCCTCACTGTATTCGCCAAAGCCAGCCTTGTTGCAGCCTCTCACCCTCAGCACATACACACTGTCCATCTCCAGCCTGTCAATCACTGTACAGGTCCCGGTCACCTCCTCCAATCTCTGCCAGCCCCAACGAGCAGCAGCCAATCCCCCGCGAATCCCCCCTCTAGCCCCGCCCCCTGGCACAACCCCCCTCCGCCGGAATTCCACAGAGTAATGCCAGGCAGGAGTGGAGTCTTGAGGCAGCCGCCAGCACAAAAACAGCTGGTCGTAGGCGAGGGTTCGCTGGGTGTCAATCACAGGAGCGAGAGGGGCTGATGGGATAGGTCATTTTGGATGGGTTTAGATTAAGTGACATGGCAATCAGTTACTTTTCTATGTATTTATTTACTTAACCTTTTTACTATTTTACATAACTTTCAGTGAGCTTTTTGTAAATTCCGTGCATTAATGTATACTAATATATCTGCCATAACACAATATTGTGCAGGAACTCCACTGGTTCATATCAATATCATATTTAAAACCTCTTCCCAAATAAAATGTATGCCATATTCCCAATTCAAACAAACTTCAAAAATGTGTCATTGTTTTACTTACTTAATTAAAAAGGCTATTATATTTGAACGATTTGAGTCCATCAAACTAATTCAAGAATGAGAAATTTAAGCAATCTGGGTTTTTTATCTCCTTTCTGTGTAATCTAGTAATTAATGATTGCCTATGTCAAATCAGTGTAATACTGATCTATCAACTCATTAACACATTAAAGATAGACACTATGAGTTTGTCAGCAGTATTTTACTAAATGTTAGTGATAATTTATTCCCTTTCGTACCCTGAATAAAGTTCAGGTCTGTGAGGAGTTTGAGCTCTCTGGAAACATCAAGCTGGAAGTGTCGGAACGAAGGATCAGCGGAGAGAGAGAAACGCTGCATAGATTCAATAGAATGAGCCAATCTGCCAGAAAGAGAGATAACAGTCCAGTGTTTTTGGATTTTGGGAACAGACATCAGTATTATCAGCTGATAATAAGGGGAGTAAGCCTTCCCACCTGTTGTGTGTTACTCTGGCTGCGTGCACAAAGCTCGATGGGTCATTTTCTTTGAGCAGCTCTTGAGTGAAAGCCATCAAGCCGGCATGTTCCAGCAGGCTCCGTTTTTCAGCCACCTGGTTGGCCAAAGCCTCTGCCCTTCTCTGCCGTGAGCTTTCCAGAGCCTGGGCAAGCATTGTCTGCCTTTCGGTCAGCAACGCCATTATCTCCTTCACGCAGTGAGAGAGCTGCTCTTTGGCTGATACGCTGTTCACCTGCATTCATGCACACGGACAACTACTGCTCAGCACATCCAACACCTGCTTTCCTTTTGTGTCAGAGATGGAAAAGGCGGCCGTACCTCAGTTTGAGTAATGGCATTCTCCAATTGTGTGATCTGAGTCAACACTGTGTCCTGATTGGACAGGATGTAGTTCAGTTCCTTGGTGATCTTGTCCTAGGGTTTATAAACAACACACAACGTAAAAGATTATTTAATTTAAATCAGGCACTTTTACTGAGAAGGTTAATAATTGTGATGTTTTGCCTTCTTCGTTATAGTTTGGCATCGATTCTACAAGTAGAAATGTGAAAAAAAAAAAAAAAAGGTGATAGGATGCGTTTTTATTTTTAAAAGAACAAAAAGAGCCCATTTATAGCCCATTTGTGATCAGATTTTGTAAAGTGTCACTGTTAAAGAGAAATATAATCTTATTGGATCATTTAGTGACCTCTCACATCCTTTGGATCATGGGAATATTATCATCACAACTGAAAAAAAAAACTACAGAAGAATCATCCAGAACGGTGTGTGTTTACTGCTGATTTCCTGGCTTTCAAGAGTTCATAAACTATAGATCTAAGACATGCGATGAATAGACTTAAACATCACAGCTAAACAAACTGAACACCATTGTGTACAAACATAAACTCATCTGATCACATGATTTTCCCCATTGTTGTAGTTTTTTTTGATGAATCTAACTTGATATGATTGCATTAACTGCGTAGGAACTGCACTAGACTGCCGTTAGGTGGCACTGTTGTTCCTTTTTAAAATTATTTTATTTGCCCATACCTTGCTTTTATTTAATTTTTTTATGTTAATCAGTTTCTTTACAAGAGAAAAGCATGGCAGTGTTTGACAGTTGTTTCATAAAAATCAATATAACAAGAAAAAACACCTTAAGAGTCTGGTAGGCTTGGGTAACGGGCGCAATCTTGTGACCCGCATGGATTCGACGCAGTTTGCAGAGTGAACAAAGAAGCATCTGACATGACTTGCAGTAAAACTGCAGCCTCTCCTGATCATGTTCTGGGCATGTCAACACCTAGAGAGATGAAAATGAAAACAATTTTAGGATACACCATAGATAAAATAAAGTTTCATCTGCATTAGGGGTGGGCGTTTTAATCATCGGATTTATTCATGCACATTTGTGACCCGGGACAGCAAAACCAGTCGTAAGTGTTAATTTTCAGAAATTGAGATTTGTACATGAAAGCTGAATAAATAAGCTTCCCATTGGCGTATGATTTGGATGGATAGGGCAATATTTGACAGTGATACAACTAAATGAAAATCTGGAATCTGAGGGTACAGAAAAATCTAAATGCTGAGAAAATCACCTTTAAAGTTGTCAAAAATTAAGTTTTATATTTTCGGTAAGGAATTGACTAAATACCTTCATGGAACATAATCTTTACTTACTATCCTAAGCATTTTTGGCAAAAAAGAAAAAGATATAATTTGACCCATACAATGTATTTTTGGCTATTGCTACAAATATACCCCAGCGACTTAAGACTGGTTTTGTGATCGAGGGTCACATTTCATTTCCGATTTTTAATGCGATGTTGCGTAGCTCACCAGTGATCTACAGCTCTGTGTATCAACTTTTGAATCATTTTAAAAACAGCTGATTGAGATTTAACGCTAATCAAAGAACCATGAATAAATCAACGATTAAATAGCCCAGCCCTAATCTGCATACTCATTTTGTGAAATTCTGTTTCACTTTTAAAAATAAGAATATTATAGAAGAAAAAAGGGGTTGTGAATGCAGTTTTATGTTAAATAATTTATTAGACCCTGGATGGACACCTAAGTTGTGAGAGGTTATCTGGTAGTCGTCTCACCTTTGGCCTGAAGTTGAGGGTGGGCTGAACATGTTCATGTTGGGCGCGCGGAGTGCCCCAGGGGTGGTAGAGTTTGAAGCACTCATTACAGAAGCTAGCTCTGCAGTCAGCACAGCCTTTAGTGGCCTCCAGGGCCTGTGGGGGTTTACAGAACTGACACATCACAGCCACACTGCCCAAACTCACTGTGTGCCTGTACCTAGAGAAAACAAGACAAAGAGAGAGATCCTGCAGTGAAGCCTTTGATCATTTGTCTATGTGCTTTTCTTCATGCAGATATAGTAACACACAGGGAAAGTTGTGTATTTCTAGGTGATCAGCAGGTGTCTAACTTCATGAAATGCTGAAATTATATTATATTATATTTTACAACTGTATTTAGCCTAATATTAGATCTAGATCACTAATCAAATAAGACTGAATGCTGAAATTATATTTATTATTCATATTAAACATGGCATTATACTATAACTTTACAAATCAATGTAATATAAAATTATGTATTTAATTTTTTTTTTAATAAATAAGTATAAATATTGAAATAGAATAAAATAATTTATTTTCTGTATTTATTTGATTATAGATTACTACATCACTAATCAAGTAAACAACTAAATCCTCAAAATATTATATTATATTATACTATATTATATTATATATGGTATTACATTATTATAATAATAAATTGTGCATAATATTCTATGTAAGATTTTTAAGACATATAAAGTAAAGTATAAATGTTCAAATATAATATTATATTGCATATTTAAGATTCTGTTTAATATTACTAGATCACTAATCAAATAAGCAACTAGTATAAATGTTTAAAATGATGTGTATTTTATTACAAAAAATATTCTATTTCTATTCAAGTTCACCAAGTCACTAATCAAATAATTTAACTAATAATATAAACACTGAAAATATATTATATTATTACATTTAAAAAATATATAATGTAATACATAACTAATGTGTGTATTTATTACCTTTCTACAATTCTCTCCAGCGTAAGGTTCCTCATGCACTCAGCCAGTCCTCTCTCACCTAGTTCTACATCTCGTCCACAGGGGGCGCAAGGAAAAAGCATGAGCGGTGGAGGGCCTTCCTTTCGCCTGCGGCCTGGGTACGTTCCAGAACCTAAACATACACAACCCGTGAGATAAACTAAATTTATATGAACCCATTTACATGACATTGAAGATGGCGTCTGCTCTCTCTTGTCTCCACACACCTGAGCGCAACAGGCGATCCACACGGTCAGACTTGGGCATGGGTCTGCGCATCTGCCGTGGGGACCGTGTGTTGGGGGTGGAAGCGGGTGAGTTGGGCTCCGGGGGGAGTTCGGGCTGGGGATACCCGCTCTGAACCAGCACCTCGGAGGCACACATGAGACACACACTGTGCAGGCAGGGAAGTACAATAGGCTGCTTCACAATGTCCTTGCACACAGGACACTGCAATTCCTGCTCCATGCTCTTCATATTGGACTGAAAAAAATGAACAGGGGAGGAAAAGAAAGAAGGAGAGTAAAAGGTAAAAGTTAAATATTGACTAAAAAAAACACTGCATGTGCTACAACTATAAAAGAGACTTGTTTTTAAATATACTGTACTACTATTCAAAAGTACGATTTTTTTCTATATTTTTGAAAGTCATCTTATTCTCATTAAGGCTGCATTTGATTAAAAACAGAGCTGAATTTTCAGCATCATTACTCCAGTCTTCAGTCTGTCATATAATCCTTCAGAAATCATTCTAATATGCTGATTTGGAGCTCAAGTAACATTTCTTGTAATTATCAATAAGGAAAAACTGCTTTCAAGGAACAGCTTTTATCGACAGATTTGCTTTTAAACTTTTGTATGCGTAAAAAATCCTAACACTATTAGTTTCATGCATTACCAGTTAAACTATGGAAAAAACACAATTAAATAAATGCATCCCAAAAAGTAAGCACTAGCCCCTTTAATGATAAATTTAGGTCCTTGGGTGATATTTGGGACAGTATTTTCGAGCTCTATAAAGAATGATGTCTTTGAGAGACTTTATAAATAGCTGTCTCTGGTGCACTGCTACTGGTCTGCAATGCTCTTTAAAAATGGATAGTGACTTGGATGTTGATGATTTAAGCTGACAGCTGGGTGACATTGAAAGCTCTGGAAAGCCCATGTCAGCTAAAACATGACCTTGTCCATCCGACTAGCGCAGTATAGACACATTTGTGGTCACCGAGGACTGACTGAGCAACAGCACAACAAACAGATCTGACACCTGTTTTTCTAAAGCATGCACAAACACAGGCTACAAGATATGCATCTCCTTAAAAAAAAACATATAGTATGGACAAACTAAACTAGTTAAAATTAGTTTAGTTAGCTTAGCCTGATTAGCCTGACCTCTAGAAACCACGGTGAAAAAAAAACTGAATCTGAGAACATTTGGCAGTGCAAATACAACTGGCTGACGTTTGTTATAATTATATTACTATGCTAGTTATTAGTTAACTAGCATTACCCAATGGTAATGTAGTCTTTAAATATTACCGTACATCTTTGTTTTATACGCGTTTTACCTTTTAAATCATACTTTAAGATGCTTTAGGAAGGCCTACTGTAGCTTAATGTGCTTCTTTATCACAACGCGGTCATTCAGCAATGTCACCTGGACTTATAGGTCACTCCATCTAACAATACGAAAGATTTAACATGATTTGGGCTTTTTTAAATAAACGCGACTGAGGTTTGACCTACACACTTGACTGTAAACCGGTTAGCACGGTGCCCCGGTTCGTGCTGTATTCGGCAGCGCCCTTACCTTCACCTGAAATCTGGGCGCCATTACGGGATGCTGCTGTCTTTACTTCGTATGACAGCACTGCTGTCGCAAACCAGTGCGACTTGCCGAGATAGGATACACACTTTTAACTGGCAAGTATGAAAAGCCTATGTGCGGTTTCCAGTCAGCTAAAAAAATATGACATCGATAAAACACCGCATGCCGTAGAAGCATCGCTGCCACATGCACGATGCGGATTTAATACTTTGTCTATTAATATTGTAAAACATACCGTTTATGTTTCGTTTCGTCGCAGGAGATCATCATATATCAAAGGGGAAATCTTCCGTCGGCCGCCATTGCCTCTTTCAGGTTGAAATGTAGGTTAGTAGGATGTCGCTGCATCCGCACGCAGCTGGAGATGCTTTCAAACCGACGCTCTCGGTCTCCAACCCGCATCCCGTTTCCGTGGCAACGCTTCATCAGCAGCAGCACGCTGCAGGTTACTAGCTCAGCATAGCCGAGCCACAACTGAACTGCTGAATTTAACTATGTATTAGTCAAACCACCTGTCTAATCCAGTCATTGTATAACAAAAAAAAAGAGTAAAAAGGAAAACTGAGCAGATACCTGAAGACAGTGTTACATTTTTCGAAAGGCAGTGATGCTTAATGAAGCTTTGAAATGTTTAACTTTGATCTGGTGAACACATGTGTTCAAGTTTTATCATATAATTAAATTTTTTCGTATTAATCCATTGTAATGTGTAGGTCTATGCGAGTAGGTGTAGTAATAAAGGAGAATGATCTTTCCTTCTCTAGCCTGTCACTGCCTAATAACACACAAAACAAAGAAAAAAGAACAAGAATTTTACAGAGCAATTATTGCATTTAATAGACTCCACTTTCATGAATCTATTTGCCATTGGGTTGTAAAAGGTTTGATCGGCAGATGCCGCCAGCATGTGTTGTTTCGAGTGCTTCCAAATAGTGAATCATTTTACGAAGCAGACGGTTCAATCGATTCAGAGTTTCGAAAAGCTTCGTTTCTCCTTTCACTATCGGAAGGCAACCACTAACCAAAGATTAAGAAACACAAGGGGAAAAAAACAGTATAGTGGATACAGGATAGTAGCGTATCACAATTTCCACAGTAAATAAAAATAAATAAATATTGAAAAGCAGCAAAAACAGTTTTCAACATAATAATAAATGTTTCATGAGCACCAAATCCGCCTATTAGAATGATTTCTGTAATGATGCTGAAAATTTAGTTTTGCCAACACAGAAATAAATGATATTTCACGGGTTCTCCCTTCCTCACTAAATAACCAATAGTAGGCATGTTTCGGGGAGCAGGCAGTGAGCCCGGCAGACCCCGAGCCCTAGGAGACCAACCCCTAAGGAGACAAGGGCTGGGTAGAGCTCGGAGCCTGGCCTGGACACAGCGTGCACCCCGGCTGAATAGCTAGGATGGCAAAATCAGTTTTAAGGAGCAATGTTTGTTAGAGGTTTAAGCCTTAGCTAAGGAAGGGCGAAACCTGGTGTCCCCAACTAAGCAAGCCAAAGGCGACAGTGGCAAGCAACCAAAACTCTGTGTGGGAGAAAAACCTTGGGAGGAACCTGGCTTAGCGAGGGCCAGTTCTCCTCTGGCCCGGAAACCTGACACCCGGTTCGCAGTTTAAGTGGTGTAAGGGGCGACGAAGGGATGCAAAAGTATTTAAGGTTTTGGAGGTATTAAAAGGCGAAGCTTTAGCTCTGATAGAGTAATTAGGTAATATGGAGATAGGCGGCAGCTGGTTAATCATTTTGTATGGGGTCCTCCCGAAATTTGTTATAAAAAAGAAAACAATTATTTTAAATTGTAATAGTATTTTTTATATAATATTACAGTTTTTACTGTATTTTGATTCAATAAATGCATAAAATACTTAAATATACAAAAAACATTTTAAAATCTACAGTTCAGGCCAAAAGTTTGGACACTTCTCATCCAATGTGTTTTTCTTTATTTTCAATAAGCATTTACATTGGTAGATTCTCACTGAAGGCATCAAAACTATGAATGAAAACATGTGGAGTTATGTACTTAAAAAAAAAGGTGAAATAACTGAAAACATCTTTTATATTCTAGTTTCTTCAAAATAGCCACCCTTTGCTCTGATTACTGCTTTGCACACTCTTGGCATTCTCTCGATGAGCTTCAAGAGGTAGTCACCTGAAATGGTTTTCCAACAGCCTTGAAGGATTTCCCAGAGGTGTTTAGCACTTGTTGGCCCCTTTGCCTTCACTCTGCGGTCCAGCTCACCTTGATTGGGTTCAGGTCCGGTGACTGTGGAGGCCAGGTCATCTGCAGCAGCACTCCATCAATCTCCTTCTTGGTCAAATAGGCCTTACACTACCTGGAGGTGTGTTTGGGGTCATTGTCCTGTTGAAAAATAAATGATCTTCCAACTAAACGCAAACTGGATGGGATGGATGGGAAGGCATGTCGCTGCAGGATGCTGTGGTAGCCATGCTGGTTCAGTGTGCCTTCGATTTTGAATAGATCCCCAACAGTGTCACCAGCAAAACACCCCCACACACACCATCACACCTCCTCCTCCATGCTTCACAGTGGAAACCAGGCATGTGGAATCCATCCATTCACCTTTTCTGCGTCTCACAAAGACATGGCAGTTGGAACCAAAGATCTCAAATTTGGACTCATCAGACCAAAGCACAGATTTCCACTGGTCTAATGTCCATTCTTTGTGTTTCTTGGGCCAAACAAATCTTCTCTGCTTGTTGCCTCTCCTTAGCAGTGGTTTCCTGGCAGCTATTTGACCATGAAGGCCTGATTCGTGCAGTCTCCTCTTAACAGTTGTTCTAGAGATGGGTCTGCTGCTAGAACTCTGTGTGGCATTTATCTGGTCTCTGATCTGAGCTGCTGTTAACTTGTGATTTCTGAGGCTGGTGACTCGGATGAACTTGTCTTCAGAGGCAGAGGTTACTCTTGGTCTTAGTTAGTTGATTGGTTCTTGCCATAATATGAATTTTAACAGTTGTCCAATAGGCCTGTCAGCAACACAATGGTGTTTTGCTCGGAGTTTGACTCACAAGATAATGGACACTTTTAGAAAAAAAAAATCACTTTATAAAAAGTAAATATGGCCATAATTTGTAAAAATCAGTTTAAACATATTGGAAAAATGTGAATTAACTTCAGTTTTTTAAATTAATAAACATAAATTATACCTTCTCTATGTCCAGTTTGTAGCGTGAATCATTTATTGCAACATTTAATCTAATTTTCATGTTTAAGAATCTGTTATCTTGGAAAATAATTTATACTATTACTGTCTGCTGACTTGATTTTAAACCTATATTATTATATAATTTAGGAGCTTAAAACAGCTTAAGATGCTCACATTTAAGTCGGGAAAATCTAAATTTCCTCAAACCCCAAATTTAATTTCTATATTAGTAAATAAAACCTCAGAAATAAACAGTTTCTTTACATTTTCTTTACATCTATTCTTTACATGTAACGTTTTTTACATTTCTTGGTGTTCTTTGAGCCTACATTCAATACAGGTAAAATACTCAAAATCAGATGCTTTAAGACTTTAACTCAAGTCTTATTGGAATTAGTGACTTGTTACTTGTAATGGAGTAAATTTTACAGTACGGTATCCGTACGTTTCCTCAAGTATGGTTCCTCAGGTACTCTTTACAAGGGGCGTCGTAGTTGGGTGAAAAGTGGGACTAAATTACCAGGGCCCCAAGTGGGGGGAGGGCCCCTGAGGAGTGAAATTTAATTAATTAATTTATTTTTTTTAATTTATTTTAATCACAACCTAACAGGAAACAAAAACGTACTTTCTATGCATTTACTCGCTCACATAAGTCCACAAATGAAGGGATGTTAACGATTATTTCTGGAGCATTCACAGTTCGTCTCTTTGCAGTTCAAATAAGAGGCTCTGACTGACGTCATTCAATAAACTGTGCGCTGATTGGATTTATCCTTTCTGAAACTGATAAGGCACACCTGTGAAGTGAAAACCATTTCAGGTTTCACTTCATTTCACCACATCATTTCACCTCTTGAAGCTCACCAAGAGTGTGCAAAGCAGTAATTTTGAATGAAACTAGATGTTTTCAGTTATTTCACCTTTTTTTGTTAAGTACATAACTCCACGTGTTCGTTCATAGTTTTGATGCCTTCAGTGAGAATCTACCACTGTAAATGCTCATGAAAATAAAGAAAACACATTTGATGAGAAGCTGTGTGCAAACTCTACTGTATACTGTACAATTTTCCTTGTTTCATCTACTACCATTACT
>JAUMHI010000211.1:110324-131974 GCA_032359435.1 Enteromius unitaeniatus | reverse complement strand
CGATGGTTAATATCGACCAATGTGCACAACATTTGTATATTTTAACCACTTCTTAGGATAGTGGGGGTCACGAGTCAAAAAGATGCAATTCAAAAGTCTATTTTTAGTCTATTAAAGTCTATTAAAAGTCTAAAGTTTATTTGACTAAAATTATTAAAATAGGGAACGCTTATTCACTATTAAGTACCACTTTTTCCTCAATAAATTCATAATTTGCTGGTTATTACTAGTTAGTAAGGTAGTTAAGTTTAGGTATTGGGTTAGGATTAGGGATGATAGAATAAAGTCATGTAGAAAAAGGCATTAAAATGTGCTTAATTACACCTAATAAATGTGTGTTATTCTAGAAACATGCGCTAAAAAGCAGCTAGTTCAGAAACCCTAAAATAAAGTCTTACCATTATTATATTTTAAAATATTGTTCTGTCAAAGATTTATTTTCAGAAATATTTATTATTATTACTAATATTGAAAACATTAGCTGTTTTATATTTGTTGAAACTGTAATGTTTTCAGATTCTTTGATAAATGAAAAACAAAATGTAATTATTACATTAGTACATTAATAAAACAGTTTGTTTGCCTACTGTACTGAAAATCTGTATTTTTCTGTGTTGTCAGTGCGCAAATTGGCTCCTAATGAGTTTCCGCACAAGCTCTATGTTCAGAATTACACATCTGCTGTGCCCGGGACGTGTCTCACAATGCGGAAGTGGCTCTTCAGCACACAGGAAGAGGAACTGCTGCGGGACAACCCTCTCGCTCTGCACTACTGCTTTCATCAGGTCAGTCCCAATGGGCTTAGTCAGTGCTCTATTGTCAGTTCCTTCCTTCATTGCAAATTAAATATATATATTGTCTCCAGATTATACTTATTGTTTTAGTCTACAATAGTCCCTCAAAAAGACACTTTACAATAAATGCAGACCATAAACGGCACAAATGGACTTTGTACAGCAGGCAAGGTTTCTGGTTAATCTAATACCACACCACAGCTGCTCATTTACATTTTATTCTGCTTATTTGTATAGCTATTGTCATATAAGATGCCTCTAAAACAAATTCATGGTTTTCACTCAATGGCATTCTATGGCATTGTTTTTTTTTTTTTCTAGGCTCAGGATGATGTGAAGAAGGGATTCATTAAAGCAGAGGATAAAGCGTACCAGCTGCAAAAACTAGCAGAACAGAGAAAGATGACAACGGTCTCTCATACTTTATCTGTCATAAAATGCTGCATAGAAATGATATTTGTCCTTTTGTTGAAACCTGTCAATAACACATCCAGGCCCCACTTCAACTCAAAATCAAACCAAACGAATAATAGAAATAAAATCACAAACCTAAAAGCAAAAATGTTTATCTTTTCAGGCAGTTTATTTTAATTTAATTTTCAATAAATTCCCCTTAAAAATTCTTGTGTAATGTAAAAATACAGGCACAAAATGGCCACGAAAAGTATTATTTATTGACTATTTCAGCTCTTATTGATATTTTACATAATTTAAAATATGATAGATATATGTGTGTGTATATATTTATTATTTTATATATGTATATTTATTTTTATTATTATTTTTATTTATTTCTTTTTGTGTTTTTAGGGTGAATATGACCTGCACACTTTACCTTTTTGTTATAAAACACAATAAGCTAATAACAAGTAAAAAGATTGTGTTTTAATATAAACATTTGTGTTTAATTTTTCCAGTATCTGAGTCTTTTGCGCTCATGTGAGGGATATAACGAGGTGACATTCCCTCACTGTGCATGTGACTCACGGAGAAAAGGTCATGTGATCACGGCCATCAGTATGAGGCATTTCAAACTGCACGCCTGCACAGAGGACGGCACTCTTGAGGTGGGAAGATGATGCTCAGAACATACCTAAATAGTTTTTAACCCTAGAATGCTTCATTTGCATGTAAGATGTTTTGCCTATAGCAATACTTTATCTGTGACTCACAGAATCAGGTGATAGTCTTTGAATGGTCAGAGATGCAGAGATGGGACACAGATGAAGAGGGTATGGCCTTCTGCTTTGAATATGTGCGTGGAGAAAAGAAACCTCGCTGGGTCAAAATATTCACTCCTTATGTAAGTCACCCAAACATTCAAATTCGAGCTTCGTTATTTACGTGTCGAATCATGTTTCGTAAAAGATTTTGAACAGAAATAGCCCCTGAATTATGTGTGCTTGTGTTCCCTTCTCCAGTTTAACTACATGCACGAGTGCTTTGAGAGGATTTTCTGTGAGCTCAAGTGGACGAAAGAGGTATTAATAACTTGCATTTCTGTTAAGAGTTTCTTTAGCTTTCTTGTCATTTGTTATTAATTAGTTTCTTTTTGATATGTTAAAGGTTGAAGACGAGGCCTCGGACAAAGGCAATAAGAACTGTAGTAATAATGGTAAGAGAACCTCTTGCACTCCTTTCTTTTCACACACACATACACGCTCACACACACACATTTATGGGATTTTTTTATCATGTGATAAACATACGCACACTGAAACCTGAAATGCTGGTTCATTCTTACCACACTTACTTGAAGAATCAAATACAGAGTCACATGTCATGCGTGTGATGCTCATTTGAACCATCAGTGCATAAAATGAACCTTGCACCTTCTCGAAAGATCAAATAATGGAAATTTATTCCTTTATTATGTAAAACAAAATGCAGAATACGGGTTGATTGAGCACTGTAGGCTACAACAGATTGGAAATACTGCAGCAAATGTGCTTTTTATTTTTGAATACTGTTTTATTCATTGAGCAAATAATAGATTGGCATATTTTAATTGTGCAATAGAAGTGAATATGTGAAATGAACTATACAATACATTTGAATGTTTTTCTGTACTACATTTATAATAATATATCTATATTCATTTGATCAATTTGATACGTTAATTAAATTTTATATTACTTTAAATTAGTGCTAGACAACAATTCATAATAGTATAATAGAGAATATAATATATTTATTCTCATATAATTTATTTTATATATAAATGTAATGTATAAACACAACGTTTTCTTAAATATATACATGCATTTGTGTGTATTTGCACTACTTTTAATGTAATAAATGTAGGTATTTTTAAGTAACTTAATTAAAAGTATAATGTGTGTGTGTGTGTGTGTGTGTATATACATGCAAATAAAAATATATATAAACATAATACCTATAAATATGTTTAAATATCCATTTATACATTTTTATACTGTATCAAAATTATAATGTGTATGTATATATATTTGCGACTATGATTATTTAATTCATAGATTAATTAATTAAATATGCATATAATGTGTGTGTATATACATATTTTCAAATATAGTTATAAATAATTTTTTTATGTATTTTTTTTATTGTTATTCAAATTTGCATATATAACTTAAATGTAAGAAATATTTTATTATTATAATTTAAATTAGCACACATATTTTATTTATTATAATTTTATTATAATTTTATTTTTTTATATTTATGATATTTCGCTTTGGTTTCAATGGGCAATACAACATTCCCTTACACTGAACTTTACGGAAATATCATGTCAACCCACTGAGGCCACTGAAAATAATGGATGTCTTTTGTCACTGGAGTATAAATGTGACCTAGCCTAGAAAACAGAATTTCTAAAAAAACTATTTTTGATGAATTGTTCAGTATAGCTAATCAAATGATTCTGTATTTCAGAATACCTCTCGCCGCTGGAGCAGCAGAAGGGATGGCGTCACCTCGGAGGCGAGATTGCCACTTCTTAAAACTCCCCTTTAGAGCTCCTGTGTAATTGCGCTCGATCATCACACTAGAGCAGACCATAATGACCATCCTACCACGGCAACACCCTAGCGACGCCATACCAACCATGTTTCCCACGGAGACAAAGTGTGCCTTTCAGATGCAGAGCGTTCCAAATGACAACAACGGCAACGCAAAATGCCCTCATCGTGGTAAAGCAGATGCATTACTATCGCTGCGGGGATGTTTCGCACTAATGGGTTCTGCTGTCATTTCATCAATAGATACTTTGAACTCGCATAAGTTCATGTAAAATACCACAAAGATCTTCCACGCCATCGGTTTAGGAGACGCGCTCTTCTGTAAGTCTACTTTAGAGCTCTGTTATCACGGCAGCGAGGTAACAAATGACCACTTTGTGATTTGAACAGCAGCAACTGTTCATAAATCTATATATATAGGAGGGGGAAGTCATGCCTTAACAAAAATTAATTTGTGTAGCAAGGTCACCGTAATACGGGATCTTTCTAAAATGATATTTTGATGGCATTACTGCTTTATTGCTGACTAAAATGAGTTAATTTTAATTTTATTTGCCGTTAAATGAGGAATTAACAAGTGTGTGGGAGCAGTGAGAAGTGTGTGTGTGTGTGTGTTTGTGGAGCGACAGGAGCGTTTATAGATGTAGTTTGCATAAGCGACATGTAGGGGGCCCCAGCATCAAACACATAAGCAGCTGCTCTCAGGATACAGTTGTTTTTGCATTGAGTTTATTTGTTGGTCTCAGAGGAAACATCATGGAGTCTTCATCTGAATCGGTTTTAGTTTTATTTATTGTTTAAGACTGCAAAGACTTCCCTTGCTCCATCATAGAGAGTCAACAGCACCACACCGTAACTGCTGAAAGGATATGAAGAAGAAAAACTAGTTGTAGATTGAAAATAAACTGAGGCAGCAGGCAATTGCTTTGAAATGAATTCAGAAATTCCCCACCAAATACAAAAAATAACAGCCATTTTGTTTTTCAGAGTGGTCTGTTTGCTGTTTTTCTGTATCTCTTTCTTCCTTTTTTTTAATGCATTAGTGGGGAACCAGAGCTTAAAATATAGTTTAGCTAAAAAGATATGTCATAAAGGACTTAAGTGGGGCCCCCTTGTCACAAGGAATGGCACAATTTGATCATTTCCTCACATGAACATTCAAATGCACTCGCTCTCTGTTCATTCATTTTTCGCTTTTTGCTTAGCATGATGCGAATTGATGGACTTGAGACCAGATTATTATGTTTTTATCAGCTGTTTGGACTCTCGTTCTGACAGCACCCATGGTGAGGCTTGATTTCTCCCAAACTCATTTACATTTTGAATGGCCTGAGGGTGAGTAAATATTCAGCAAATGTTCATTTTGGGGTGAACTGTTCCTTTAACAGACATACATGTCTAATGCAAGTCAAAAGCTTTGCATTCCAGCACAATACAGTGATAAATCCGCTTATCCTCATCCAAATGCTTAAGCCACCTTGGCTACAATACCCTGATCAATAAGTGAGTTTGTTATATATATATGTGTGTGTGTGTGTGTGTGTGTGTGTGTTCTACATCAGATTGCTCTCTGGTTAGAGTAAAGGCTCCTATTATAGCAGCACAGTAGCATCTGTGATCTAAGCATATTTACAAAAAAACTTCATTTGTGTATTCAGTCCTGATTATTTCTGTATTTGATTAGTTCAGCCAATCAATGTGGATGAAGAAAAAAAAAAAAAGTAAGACCTGTGTGTTACGCGTGTGTAATTTGTGTTGTCGTCAGGAGTGAAGGTGCGACACGTTCCACCTCGTAATGTTCACCAGCTCTATAAAATATGAATTGTTTGGTCAGTGTTTCTTATTTTGTGTCAATGTGCCAGGGGAAAAAAAGAATATGAATGTACCAGAATGTATTTATAACATGGATGATTATTACCGTTTTTTTGACATTTAACTTGAACTGCAAGCATTTAAGATCATCACAGTGCTTCATTTTAAAACTAAAGACACTAACCAGCTTTTAACCACCCACTGAGTGTTTTCTTAACTTTAGGCCCACCTTGAAAGTATTATTAATGTTTTGAGTGTTTTTACCAAAACTGGTGAGTCGGGACGATTACTGACACGTTTAACGGCTATATGTCTTTGTTCTAAGCTTCATCTGTGCATTTTACTGCTTATGTGTAGTACTGACAGAGTCTTTGTAGCTTTTCTGACTGAAAACATTAATTTATTTTTCTGCTGAATCAAGGGGATTGAAACAAGGCCTTTGCTATGGTGGGTTTAGGAAGGGGCTTTGTATGGGAAAAGATATAATGCATATGTGAAGGAGATAAACGGGCATGCATTATTTCATGTAGCCTAGATAATGGCATAAATTAACAATAATATCGGGAAACAATAGTTTTATATCTGAAATGTGTGAAGGTTAAACTAACCAGAGTTATAAAACACAGAAAAAAAACTTTGAAGAAACGTCATGTAGGTTGAAACATTGTAACATACTATTTTAAATAAAATGACCTATTGAAAAAAACATTTTTTTTGATTTTTTGGTGAAATTTCTAGTAACTTACACCCTAGCCTGTTAGTAACCAATTACATTAATGCATTTAAATGAATGTATGGACATTTATGAGTTTGCATGCACTTTGTTGAAGTACATTTATGAAACACAATAAAGTATAACCTCTATTGAAAGTTACACCTAGCCAAACTCTAGCTGATGAAGTGTCACCAGAAATATGAAGTGTGTGCCAACTTTAATAAAATGGCTTTATTAGTGACAGAAAAGCCATTATTTTTTAATGATAGTTTTTTTAACAAAATCAGTCAGCTCCTGGATAATGATCACATTGTTTTTCAAAGTAGGTGTGTAATTATGTAGGCCATTATAAATGCTGTCATGTAATATTATATGAAAATGTATATAAAAAATAATACGTATTGTTGTTTTTAAGTTGTAAACAATCTGACCTGGACACTTTTAACCAATCAGAAACGATGGAGGCTGCTCTCTGCCAATAGCATTAGGCTGGGGCGGCGCAACTGGTCGGCTCGACCAATAGAAAATGAAAACCAATTCGGTTTAGAAACACCATCAAGAACTTACACTGATAGTGGCAGAGAAATCACTTACAGCTCACAACACTTGTCAGACTTAAAAACCGGAGAAGAAACTGCACTTCTAAAGGTGACATGTGTTAAAGCATCATTTCATGCTATACTCTGACTCTGAAATATGTTTGTTACAGCCAAATTACCTAAAAAAGGAGTTATGTATGCTTCAAACAACATAGCTCCTTCAAGAATTACTTACTAATAAACAATGAAACAATTAAAGAAAACCTAATTATAAAGAAATCTTACGGTACCGTATTCACTATAAGAATAAATGTCATTGCTGTGATCCTGCTGTATTACCTCTGGAATTATACCCTTGTCTCTCATGCGCAACCACTTGGGAAATAATTTGCCTCAAGCCACCTAACTGTTAAATATTTGAATGAAATTTCATTTATTTATCATCACAAGGTGGGGACTTAACAAGAGAATTAGCCACACTTAAAGCACGCGCCTGCCTGAATTTTAAGCAGAGGGTTTAGCAGGCAGATATGTTTCAGTAGACCAATTACTATATCACACAAAAAACAGCTTTCAGCAGATAAAAGACAAATCTCGAACTAGTGCATGATATGATATATTATGCTGTTAGATATTAAAGCCTCATGTAGACTAAGTTAAGTGTAATTGACCGAGCTTAATGACCAATGTAAACGCTGATTGTGTTATCCAGAGGCATGAGTACCGAATAAATGGACACATCAACAGGATAATAAAGCAAAATGATACACGAGATGTTGAACAAACACATTAATGTAGGAAATTGGTTGCCTCAGATACAAATTTTTTTTTTCTCTTTTGGAAATATACTCTGGTGAGAAAGAAAAACTATCAAGGATGGGGTTGCTGAGATTAAATAATTAAAGTAAAAAAAAAAATTACTAGGAATATAATATCTGTGAATATCTGTGAAATTTAAACAATATATTGAAAATATTGTTATATTTTTTTTATTTCACATAGTTTCTATGGAAACATTTATCAGTGAGTTCAACTTAATGTACATAGAATGTCAATGATGATTAAAAAAAGGTTTTGTTTACAGAACAAAAACAAGGTAACTGAAGCTTTTTAATCTCACAGTTCAAACCTTTCTTCTCAGAGATGTAAATTAGCAATTCTCATGTAGCTTGTCTGAATGGAATTCATAGCACATACATATTTGTGTAATTAATTTTCAAGCACTTTAAATTAGCACTTTCAATTTAATTTAGCATATACTTTGAGTCTTCATAAATTATTCTTGATTCTTGAGCTGGATTTTTTTATTGAAAAAAATACAGTATGAGCAGTGTAGTCTGACTCAGTTTTGAATCAGTTCTTTGATTGAGCTTCTGAATCAATCTGATTCACTTATTGTCCACATGGCAATGATTGAAATAGCCGACCTTCAGCATTACTTGACATTTTACACTCTAACCCATGGTGTGTGCACATAAAAATAGGCACTTAAGAGACTTAAGCACGCTCCTCCCTGAATTTACATACATAATTACATCATCATAAAAGCACTGTAAAGTTAAGAGGGCTCAAGAATGTAATAAATTGCCATTGCAGGATCGAAGGATGAAGCTGTCCATGGGGTTAGAGAGAATCAATACAGCTCTAAACTGCAACGATCTGCAGAGGTCAAACTGGATGAAGTGTTGGTCTGCTTCCCCTCAGATCTCAGCTTTCTGAAGAGTGCTCGTGTGTCTTTGCCCATAAGTGCTTGATGTTTCAACGATTAGAGTCTCAAGAAGGGATACTGTGTTTAAGTGAGCGCTGGTCTCATAGGGCCACTTGTGGTCAGTCTGCTGGACTAAAGGTGTTTTACTGAGCCAAATCAGGGCTAACAAATGCTCCCATGAGACTGCCATTAAAAAAAACCTGGAAGCATTCTCACTGTATCTTTATTCTATTGCTTTTACATGTTGCAGGTGTAAAAGTATTGGTATGATAATAACATGTAAATGTTTTTTAAAATAATATTATATATATGTGTTACATTTCAAAGCTTTATTGGGTGGTTGCTTTGTATGTTGCCCTTGTCTCTCATTTCAGGTCCTTCGTGGTCCCATCCATTGTTTGATGCTCCTGTTTGGTTGGCTCATGTTCAAGTATGCCAACCAATCCTGTCACTCCATGCTCCTGATCGGCTGGCTCATGTTCAAGTATGCCAACCAATCCCGTTGTTCCATTCTTCTGATTGGACTGCTGCACATCTCAATACTTCAACCAATCCTGTTATTCTGTGTTTCTGGTTTGCCGATAATCTGTTTCAGTGCACCGTTCTCAACTAATCCCCATTCTCCAGCTGGCTTTTAAGAAGCCATTTCAAGAATTGAAGTCAGTTGTTATTAGTTAGACTGGGTTTTTGGTTTATTTTCATATTTATTTGGTTTATTTATTTTCTGACTTAAAATTATTATTTTCAACTGTAAATATTTAACTTGGTACCACTTCTCTATGTAAATGTCTTGTCTTGCTGAAAGTACTTAGTCTGTCATCACTTTGGTTACTGTCCGTGCTGGTATTTCAATTCTCCCAATGTCTCACAAATTTAAGTGTGCGACCCGTATACCCGTATATATTATATTGTGGCAGGAATTCCGAGAGGCAATCAGTGTCGCCCATGCCACAATGGTGGAGAATGTGGGCAGAAGATTGGGCATAAGAACGCCGATTTTCAAGACTCACCTTTGTTTACATCACCATCTTGCACTCACCTTCACTTCTGGTTTCTCTGTTACAGGCTGTTAGTATCCGCCAGCAGCACTGTTTCGATCTCCTGACCAAACTCCTGGCTGAACTTCGCTTACCGGCCGCTCAGAGCATCCCAGATCCGTGGGTAACAGCCGACTACTACAAAAATGAACCGATGCAGGGGTCTGAGAGCTTCTCCAGTCTGCTCATGTCGGACAGGGGGAGAGATGGTGAGTCCCCCTCTCATGATACTAACCTCTTCTATGATGTATTCCAGCAGGTGACGGGAGGGGGAGATTTCGGGAGAGCCCAGAAGGAGGATGACGGGCTTAAGCATTGTTGGGGACAAGTCAGAGTTCTGGAGGGCCAGGAGGTCCTCCCCGCGCCCCTCGTCCAAAACACTCTGTTGTACTGTGTCGCAGAGCGGCGGGGGGAGGACAAACATCAGCTGGTTGTTTCCAAGAGCAAGACTGAAACCACAGCTTGCCATTAGTCTGGGAACACATGGTAAAGTCCCAGCAATGCCTCTACAACTGGGTGGCCGCAGGTGTTCCAGCCGGGATATTGGATGATGGTCCTGGTCCCCAACGCCCCTTGTAAGTTCCTCGCCCAGTGGCAAGGCCCCTACACCATGGAGAAATGAGTGGGCCCAGTGAACTACCGAGTAAGGCAGCAGGGCCAAAAACAGGCCGTCCAGCTAAGAAATGGGTAGGGGACCGGAACCAACTGGCCGCTCTCACCCTTCCTGAGCCCGTGGTTGTGGATACCAACCCAACCTGTCCGCTGCCCAGAAGGCGAAGCTGAGGCACCTGGTCGGTCAGTTTCAAGATGTCTTCTCCGACACCCCTAGCCAGACTAATTTGCTCTCCCACAACATTCGCACTCCTCCCGGTGTCATTGTCCGGCAGCGGCCCTACCGCCTTCTCGATGCCATCTGGCCACTGGCAGTACCGGACACTTCCCTTCGGCCTACATTGTGCTCCAGCAACGTTCCAGAGACTCATGGACATCCTTCTCCGCCCTCATCAGACCTACGCGGCTGCCTACCTGGATGATGTAGTGATCCACTCGGAGGCATGGGAGGACCAACTTTAGCGGCTCCAGAGGGTGCTGTCCGAGCCTCCTGCCCCATATAAACCTGTGGCAAGGACCAGAACTCGGTGTGTGAACTTACCTGCTCTCTTTGTCATTCCATTTCAGACTCGCCGTGACCGATTGGCGCCTCACCTGCCTGGACCCATTCACCGGGGTGATCGCACAACTCACAGTCACTTGGAAGCACAGAAGAAGGATTCACCGAGCACCACTCAAGGACGACCACAGCACCCGTACCATTGTTTGTTTACTCACCACTTTCTGTTAATAAATCCACCATCCGGGGCTCACTAAAGTCTTGCTCCGTAGTGTCGTTCTTCGCCTTGCCACAATATATATCTAAATGTTTTTGTTTGCATAATATGTGTGTGCTCTGTGGATATTTATTATGTATAGGCTATTTATATTTTTACAAATATTTACATGTATACATTTTCATACAATTAATATTATAAATAAATACATTTAATGTATAAAAAAAAATCTGAAATATATATATGCTGCACGTGTGTGTTTATATGTAAACAAAAACTTTTATTTTGGATGCAATAAGTTGTGACATTTCAAACCTAAAATAACCTTTACCTAATTTGTTAATTAAATAATCAAGATCATCGTGGAATTTGTTTTCAGAAGTATTTATTCTATTCTTTATCTTTTTTTTTGTTTGTTTAGATAGGAGACCAAAAAGAGATAGTGATACAATCAACCCTAATGCGTAAAGCTTATAAATCGTAAAAAATGTATAGATAATCAAATTAATAAATCATAAATTGACAGTTTAAAGCATTAAAAATATGAAGAAACCCTGACCAACAGAACACTTAGAAACTTCTCACTTATTTATCTTTATGTGTCCCTTCCACATTCATTTACAGACTTGCATCTTTATATCTTGTTTTATTTTTCCCTAAACAGCCCCATCTCTTTCTTTCAATCACTCTCTCTCCCTCTCCCTTGTCATTATTATTGACCGTGCTCATCTTGGCCCGTTAATTAAAAGCCATTGATCGTCGGCTACACGCCAGCAATATCGTGGACGGCGTTACAGAAGCAGCCATTCAGAGATCACCCGATATGTGTTTGTGTGTCAGTGTCTTTAAAAGGCACAATGAATGACACTGAAAAAAAGAGCAGATATTTTATAGAGTAAATATTCATGCATTTTCAAATATTGCCTTTTGTGAGAGCAGATTGCTTGTTATTAACACGCTGTTACCCTCTTACCTGATAAAGATAAATTATCTGATTTTAAACTGACTTTATGTATTTAAGGCTCATTAAGGATTTAATTTCACACTTTGTCGCACCATTTTGAGCCCTGGTTCCCACTTGCAGTACACATAGCTATATAGTTATAAATCATACAGATCTTTTTATTCAACTCTTTATATTTCAAACACACTGAGAAGCCGATCTATCAATCTAATAACCACAATGTCGTCATTCATGCTCAAATCCACAATAGTTTTACCTTCACACAAGACCAGCTCCGTCCTTCTCCGGCTCATATACACACAATCATCACCTCTAGCATATCTCTGCAAAAACGTGTGCCATCACCTTTATTTGCCACACACACCCACTCTTATTCCCCTAAATCCTCTTTTTCTCCATCTGAGCGAGCACGGTAAATCTGGACAAGTCAATGTGCCAGCGCAGCACATTCACAGAGAGAGGCGAGTGAATTACTCTGGCAGACGAGCCATGGCTGCTGTAAGTAATGGCAGACACACGCAATCTTTATTCATTGATGCACTGACTGAGAGCCATAGTGCATGTTGGGATTGGAAATTGAGCTATATAGAATTTCTTAAACGCTGTGGGGATGTGTTATCATAATGTTGTCAAAAATGCAATAGACATTTACTTTTCTAAAATGCCATTTTTAGCCCAGCACTCTGGAAATGGTGTGAAATCACCAGTGCTTAGGGTAGAAACTGTACTATAACAAAAGAGAAATTTGCTAATTACCATTTATGTAACTCTATTTCTCTTTATTTACTCCCAAGTTTTCATTACAAAAAAATACTATTTTGACAACAATTTTGTTTATGTTCATTTTTTTAAAGATTAATCCACAATTCATTTTTTAAAACATTTTATCAATGAAATATGTATTTGAGCCCATTTACTTACGTCCTTCCATGTAACATCTAGGCCCGGTTTACAGACAGGGTTTAGACTAAGCAAGCAAGGATCATATCATATTAGACTAAGCCAGAGCTATTTAGGCAGGATCATTGTTCAGTTAGAACATTTAAGTTATTTTCATAAACATCCATCCAAAAAACATTAATTGTGAGACACTTATTTTTCACTTGAAAGAAGCTCACACTTAATCTAGGACTAAACTTAAGCCTTGTCTGTGAAACCACGGGCTAGCCAATTTTCTCTTTAAAATATGTTTTATGTTCTGAAATTCATCACGATATAGAAATTAAATACATTGTTAATGTTTTTGTGATCTTAATATGCCTTGATTATAATATAATTAGATCTTAATCTAATAATCATTGTCGTCTATAACATTTTGTTTGTAATGTTTTGGCAGTTCTAGCAGTTTGGGGGTGGTGTATGCGATGCGCGAGTGCTTTCCCTCATAAATCCACCCCAGAGCCTGAGACACTGACCACTCTCCCCATCATTAACTTCCCCCCTCCCTCCCTCGCTCCATCCCTCCTTCATGAACGAGTGATCAATTAAAACCCTGTCCAGCCGGGACCCACGTCAGCATTTCCTGTTTAGAGATCTAGATTTCCTATTTGTCTGCTCCAGTAGCTCACGTAACTCATGATACGAGATACGGTACAGTACACACTGCGATGTGTCAAGTCGCATAAGAAATAAACTCAAATTACATCATTATTGAAGACAAAGTATGTGTTTTCAAGTTCAGACATGAGCTTTGCAATTTAATGATTGTTTAGACAACCTGCTTCTATATTGATTTAAACATAGGAAATAATATGTGACCTTGGAGCACAAAAGTCACTTAAGTCTCAAGTCGCTGGGGTACATTTGTAGCAATAGCCAAAAATACATTGTATGGGTCAAAATTGTTGAAAATCATTTGGATATTAAGTAAAGACCATGTTCCATGAAGATATGTTAAGATAAGATAAATTTGCTACTGTAAATATATTAAAACTTAATTTTTAATTAGTTATATGCATTGCTAGGAACTTAATTTGGACAACTTTAAAGGAGATTTCCTTAATATAACATTTTTATTGCACCCTCAGATTGCAGATTTTTTTAATTGGTTGTATCTCTGACAAATATTACAACTATACATCAATGGAAAGCCTATTTTTTAGTTTTCAGATGAATCTCAATTTTGAAAAAAATTTACACTTATGGTTTAGTGATCCAGGGTCATATATGAAATAAAACGTACATTTAATTAAAAATAACATGCACAGCCCTACTCGTCTCTCATTCTGCCTCAGCAATGTCACATTTCCCGCTCTTATTTTCAGCTTTTTCATTTTCCTTATTTAAGCTACAGCTAGCCATGAAATGACGAAGCACAGACTGCATATTAGAAAAGAATACTTTATTCAAAGATGGGAAATGGTTTGTGTCTGCATCTGAGAGAGCGAGAACGAGAGAGAGAGAGAGAGAGAGAGAGAGAGAGAAATTTTAGAGTAATTTGCTTGGTCCCCCATTAAGACGAGATGGCTGGCATTTCATAAGAGCACAGCAGCAGCAATCTTTTGGCAGCCTGTACCATTTTGGATAACCTTTAATTAATACCTTAACAACCACTAATTGCTATAATGACAGTAGCAATAAAGTAGTATCTGCAATATGTGCTGTCACCAGAAAAAAAGGTTTTCCATGTGGTTCATCATAAAAATTCACCTGAAAGATGTACTGGCCTTAAAGGCAGATTTGAAACAGTCCATTCGTTGCGAAACCACAATATTCTTCAGTAATTCCTCTGAAGACCTTCACTGTGATTTGCTCATCTGCAACTCTATTTCTGTTTCTGACTCTTACTGTTCACATAGCAAGAATTAACCTCAACAACACAACTGCCTTGTTTTCTATCGAACTCAACTATAGCCACTCAACCGTCAAAAGAACCAGCCCAGGTTATTTATAACTTTTTGACTTCTACACCAATATCATCAACAATCCCAACTGCCAAAACAGTATTCCCAAACATATTCCTCATCTTACATTGCTTTCCGATGAACAGGAGTGATCGCAATGATCAATATGGTGGAATGACTCCTGCCTTGCAGTTAAGCAGTCAGAGAAATTTTTAGAGGCATCTCCTGTTTCATTTGCTCATAAATATGAACCTTTAAAACTGAACGATACTTATTTTGCATGATTTTAGCAGCAGTAGAAGAATTTATGATACCAGACAATGACCAAACAATGGCAGATTGAGGGAATGTTCAGGAAACCTGTTCTAAAACCATTTTTTTTTCTTTTTTAAATTATACTCAATGGTTTTAAATGTCAAGAATTATTAAAAAACAACTGATATTGTATTCTGCTTAATGTTCATTGGTTGTGCAGTACCCTACAAAAGTTTGCCAGTCACACAGAATGCATTCATGAGATTCAGGGTGGTAGAAAAATAAAACGCAATTCCTAGAATCATTCATGTATAAGACGGCGCCAAAATGTGATACAGTGAAACATCCTTCTAGTGCATGTTTTCATAGAAAACTATGGACAAGCAGAAAAATGGATGCGAAAACAGCCCCCAGTCTGCTTAGAACAATGCCAGCTCAAATCATTTCTTAGAGTGGAAGCATAAAGTAGCTCACAATTATTACTGAAGATCAATAAAAGCGATTTTCTTTTGGATTACATAATGTAAATAAATACTCATCAGAGTTAGATTGAGATGCTTTTTACTGGATTTTACTGGCCTAGGTTTCTTTTTTTGAAGATCATTGGGTCAGCACACTTTTAGAGCTTGACTGATTAACCAACCAATCACTAAAGAGGTTACGACAGCTCACGTATGTTTTGGATATGTTCATATTTTTTGTTTACTAAAAGGTTTGCGTAGTCTCTTATCAATGCAGACTCATCACAAAATGGTACAAATGTATGCTGATATTGTGAAACAACCCACTTTACACCATGTTTTTTCAGACATTTGTAAGACACTATCTTTAAGTGGGAAAAACAGAGCGAGAAAGAGTGATTTGCCTCAGATACCTGTGTTTTTTGACAGTAGTGAATCAGTGCACAGATACTGTGTCTGTGGCTCTGATCCTACTTAGATATTCATAGGATCATCTCTGAACACCTCACGCTGTCTGTCATTTCACAGAGATGATGGGAGAGAGGAAAGGAGATTCAATTCATGTCTCCACTGTCTTTGTGCCATTTTTCCAGTATGTCTCAGGGGATTATTAGTCTTTCTTCCCACACTCTCTCCCATTTCCCTTCCGCAGTATGTTTTTCCTCTCCTCATCTGTTTTGTGACGGATGCACTCACTGTTTGGCTTTTTTGGGGCATGATGCGCTGTTTCTCTCAAGCTGCGAAGCCATTCTTCCTCTTGCCAGTAAATGTTGCTGAGTCTCACTTACCCCCGACTGCCTTCTCCGTTTGTTTCTGTCCATCCCTCTCTAATTCCCCTATCACTCTTTCATTTTCTTATCCACTTGTCTGAAACACTTCTTCAGGCCATCCTTCTCTCGTTTTGCGCTGACTGTGTCTCTCTTTCTCTAATACACTCTGTCTCATTTTGTCTTTCATTACCCTTGTTCTGCTCTTGCCTCGTCGTCTTGTGAGGCCCTAATCTCTCCATCGGTCTACATCTCTGTCCACGTCAGAGGGGTATTCCATCTTTCACTTCTTCTGTATCTCTCCATTATGTGAAGCATTCAAATCCTCTAGCAGTTCTCCAATTCTGCTATCTGTCCTTGAAACAAGTGCCTTTTTCATTTTTTAAGATTTTTTGATCTGGGTTCATATGAGCCATTCACATCACGTCTGCCACTATTATCAATATTTCTCTCTGTCTCTTTTGCTCTTCCCTCCCTCTCTTCTCACCTTCCCGTCGATGAACGTTACCAAAATAGATTTTGACATCTTAGAGAAGTTTTGCACTGTGCTAGATGTAAGATGTACAATGTCACACAAGTTTGAATAACACTTTACTGGTCGTTCCTCAGAGGTTCGTGTTGGGTTATGAGGCATTGGACACAGTTAGAACGTCAATAATCAGTGTTTCACTTTTTATGTTTAAGTTTTCATTCCATTTCCAAACATTTTACCCTATAGTAAACCAACCCACACGTCATTTTCAGACACCTTGTGGTGAAGATCTTTAGCGTCAATCAGAAGCATTCTCGATCCAGACCTCGAGATTCTGCATTATTCCAAACGCAGTCTTGGAAAAAAGCTTAGTCACTGGTTTAGGGAGATGAATATTCCCCATGTTAGCTCAAACCCAAGTTTCCCGAATGCACATTCTTTTCCAACAAAGCAATCAGATGAAGTCCTTGGAAACTGCCTCCACAAAGTTAGGTGCCGACATAAGAATGGAGATGGTGCAGATGATGTTGAAAACACTGAATGCCACCAGACAAAGTCGGTCGATTACGGCTGCAGCAAACTTCCATTGTTCGGCCACGCTGTCGTTCTCATCCTGTCCGCGGAACCTATCAGCAACATATCGCACTTCTTCTAAAATAGCCTGAAGCTGTGGGTCTCCACCTCCACTGGTCCCCGAGCAAGAGCACCCTCCACCGCCACCAGACACTGTGCTCGGACAACCAGTGGCCTCCAGATTGGGAGTGGGAGGCGGTGGAGGGCTGCAAAACTGTGAGGGAAGGTGAGGTGGTGGGCTGGATCCTACCGCTGGAGGCGAAACCACCGCAGGACGCGGTCCGCCCGACATGCTGTTTCTTTGCACAGATTCGGCGAGCAAGGATGGCGGCAAAGCTTCGTCGAGACTGGAGAACCCGATGTAAAGCAGGTTGCCATTGTTGTTGGCGCTGTTGGTCTGGTTGTGCAGATGGTGGGTGTGGCCGGCGGCCGCTGCGGCTTGAAGGAGACTTTGGGGATGAAGCGGGTGTAGCGTAGAGGAAGTGTGGTGGTGGTGGTGGAGGTCTGCAGAGGCAGAGCCGGGTGCATTAGGGAGGCTGCCGCTCTGGGAACCTGAAGAGCAACGTCTTAAGTGAGGGGCACATGGAGGACGCTCAGGGTCTTCACTCTCACCAGGACGCTTCATACGCAAAAACCAGGCCACCCACTGGAGCAGGACTAGCTGAACCTAAGAGAAGACAGATGAACACTGAGAGAATGTGTAAAAAACTGTGTAATTGGAATTATTTGGATACTTTTCTTCAAGTTAAGAATATTATCTTTGTATAAATTTCAAATGTTCCTAATTTCCCTACGGTACCAACTTAAACTGAATAAAAGTTTAACCATATCCTGCTTTCTCAGTAAACAACATTAGCCTTGAATATTAAAAGTTAAATCCAATGTGCAAGCTGATAATTTTATGTATTTATGTGAGAGGAAGCATGCATTTCACAGCAGTGTGTCAAGCCGTTTTGAACTATATACTGCATATGCTCTACACGTACAGTGTAAACAAAAGGTTATACAGCACCTTCCGAACAACAAATACAGTGAAATAATCCATGCAAATCTTTTTCAAGAGTCAAGAGGGGAAGTTTTGGAAGGAAAGGAGTTGTAAAACAGCAACATATGACAGCAAGGACTGTGACGCAGAGAGAGATAACGAGGTGACAAGCTAAAATTATTCAGTTGCACTGCCGAGTCCCGGCCAACGAGAGGCATAAAGCATGGTAAAATGTACGACTAGTGGGGTTTGCAATGCTTTCATCTGCAGAAAAACTGCAGTTTAAGCAACTAGGTCCTTTTTTGGCATCTTCACACATTTTGTGTGTATTAAAAGATCACTCAATATATGTTTGGCTATCATAAACAAAAGCTGTGCAACTAGTGCATTATCAAAAACTTACCAAAACATTTTAGAAGGTTGAGGTGTATGTTTGCCCTTGAGGGTTTGACAAGCATTACAACAACATCTTTCCCTGATCTGTTATCTACCTTTTAGCATCTTCTTCTGAACTGCATCTCTTTTTAGCTCTTTAGATTGTAAGATAGCTACTGTTGCTGTTATGCAAGCGTTGCCTTTTTCCGGTTGTTCAGATAGAGGGTTTTATTTTCCAACTCCTTTGAGCCCTGGCACTGGCAGACATTTTCAATAACTACACATGTCTTTGATTGGGTGTGAATGTTGCTAAAAGCCAATCCCACGATAGGATCATAGGATGCTGTGCTCTGGCAAGCATCTCACTAATATTATTGCTCATACTTTGAGTTAGAGATTCAACAAACCTCAAATTGTGCAGCTGAATTATTCTATTACTTTTATAAGCAGTAAGGCACACAATTTTTGTCCAGCAGCTGAAACATTCCATACACTTTCATTTAAGAAAGACAGAATTCATGTCTAAGGATCAATAAATCAGATATATGAGCCTTTTAAAGGGACCCTGACACATACACTACCACTTAAATAATACTTTTACGTAGCAAAGAGGCTTTCAATTCATCAAAATACATGTTACAAAATATTTCTATTTCGAATAAGTGCTGTTTATCTTTACCCATCAAGTAATCCTGAAAAAAATATTTAAAAAAATCTCTAAAATATAAAGCAGCACACCTGTTTTTAACATTAAAGCATAAAAAAGTTACGTTTCAGCATATTCAAGTGATTTCCGGGGCATTCCAGTTGAAAACTGGAAGAATGGCTGATGAAAATTCAGCTAAATCACAGGAAAGAATAGCTACATTTGAATTATGTTCAGATAGAAACAGTTGTTTTAAAATGTAATAAGCAATGCATGCAGCCTTGATTGGCAAAATTTTCAAAAACATAAAAAAAACAAAAAAACATGTGAACAGAAGTGTATAATGTCATTTTTTAAGAAGCACGAAAAAATACAGCTGTGACGCCGAATTGATGTCAGTCTCATTGAGTAAATACACCTGTCAGCTTTCTCTTGTTGCATTTGGCTTTGTAAGTGAATGGGGTTCGATCAGCAGGACCGGGGCACATCAGCTGAGCCGCTAATTGGCTTGCAGAACACTCAAATACGCTCATTCATCAGTGCCGACAGATCACAGATCTATATCCATCTGCATCCTATTTACTCATTTAGTCCCCTTCTGTTGGCTTTATCACTATTATCATTGAATAAGTAAATTACTGCTTTCAATGCAACTGACATGAGAGACGTTGCTGCTTGCATTTGTGAGCCAGGCATTGATTGTGTACGTGATTGTGTGTGAATAGACGTACCCATTTGGGCATGTTCCCTCCGTTGGGGTCATGATGGTGATATTGGAGCACAACCACTGTCGCAATAACTGACATTCCAACAATGATCATTATACTGGCAAAATACTGTCCTGAGAGAGAAACAAAGAGAGAAAAGCATGCATAAACCTTTCGTTTATTACGGAATAGCCTTTTATCATTCAGTCATGCTAGTAAAAACCAGGGCAAATGTAACAAAAAAGGGCATTGATTATAAAAGAGTGACGCAGAGAAGAAAGGCTGAATGAGGAACAGATGAGCGAACCATAAAAACTCAATCATAAAGGAGAGGGGGAAGCAGACAGGAGAGACAAAGCGCTGTGGGTGAACACTCTTCCAGCAAATGCATTTCTGCAGATTACATCTTTGCGGCTTCTGAGGGCCTATAAACCAGAGGGGGGGAAAAGAGAATGTGGGACGGATCGCTTTTTTTTGGGAGGATCATCTGTAGGTCGGTTTCATTTTTATTTTTCTCCTGCTTCTTCTCTCTCCTGACCGGCTCATCATTTCCAGTTAGCGGTCTTTTACGAGTCATGTTGCAAATTATCGTGAGAAGCCAAGCGTATGGTTGCCAAGACCAGGGCTTTTGGCTGTGATACAGAATGGTGATCAATTTATTCTTCAGTGGTGCAATGTGTGCATCTCAGCACACTTAAAATATACATGCTTATGCACCAAATTTTACATATCATTAACAATAAGATCAGAGGCTTGGATGAAGACTAATATATTAAAAGAGCCCTGTCTTGTCATTTGCAAAAAAACTAAGAGGGATAAATACTATATGAAATATGCCATAGGAATGGTTCACAAAAAAAAGTTAAATTCGCTCATCCTCAGGTCATCCGTAATGTAAATAAGTTTATTAATGAGAACAGAAATTTACTATAACATCGCTTGTTCACTAAATGGACCCTCTGCAGTGAATGGGTGCCGTCAGATTGAGAGTCCAAACATCTGATAAAAATTTCCACACCAGTCCATCATTGACCATTTTGTGGCTGTGTTTTTGTAAGAAACAAATCCATCATTAAGACGTTATCTTTAAACCGCCACTTCTGGTTTAAAATACAATCCATAATAATATTTCCCCAGTAAAAAAAAAAAAAAGTTAATTCCCTGTTATCTTCTTACATCAAAATCCACTGATGCATGTTTTGAGCTGTGTTTCGTTGTTTGCACATATTTCTCCACTGATTGGGATGAGACCACTTTATTTCTAGAGAATATTACAGATAAAAGACTTGTATTTTAGCTGGAAGCCAAACGTCTTAATGATTGATTCTTTTCTTACAAACAATCGACTTTTCACTTTTCAAGATGTCATGTGGATTACTTATGGGTCATTTTGATGTTTTTATCAGCTATTTTGACGGCACCCATTCACTGCAGTGGTAAGAAAGTTATTTAATGATGAATTTCTCCAAAACTGTTCTCTTGAAGAAACCAAATCTGGTAACACTTCAGAATAGAGGGTCAGAATAATGTGTTATATAATAATTTGTTCACAACTAAGCATTAGTTGAGCAAAAACATGCTAGTAAGTAATGATTAACTTAACATTTTAAGGGCCCGAATTATGCATTAGTTAAGCACAAATAAACTAGTAATTTATGATTAACAATTAT
>JAUMHI010000211.1:91563-110224 GCA_032359435.1 Enteromius unitaeniatus | reverse complement strand
CCAAGTACACATAAGATATAGACAATGGCTATGCTGTGATTTTGGCTCTATTTGCATGTAAAATAGAATTAGAAGCAGCATAATATCTATTTTAACTGAAAGCCCTGCTGTTGGGCAGAAAGTGGCAACAATAATGTGTGGTATGTGGAAAATACTTCTGATTTGCTGCTCAATAAACATTTCTTATTATTTGCTCTCTTTAGATGTTTTTCCACATTTTCTATCGTTCTCCATGTGGGCGGGGCCTGTGCGACATGCAGGAAGTGCAGGAATACTTGTTAGAAACACGTTGTGACTTCCTTTTCCTGGAAATGTTCTGCATGGACCCATTTGTTCTTGTGAATCGCGCCCGACCTCCTTCCACATCAACCAGCCAGCCTCGCCTCTACCTGCGGGACATATCGGAGGGCAAAGAGGTGTTGCCGGTGCCCTGCATTAACGAAGTGGACAATACTCTTGCTCCGAATGTCAGTTACACCAAAGACAGAGTTCCAGCTCCAGGCGTTTCAATTAATACCAGTCCAGATTTCCTGATCGGCTGTGATTGCACAGATGGCTGTCGGGACAGGTACAGTTTTTTGAGTCTGCATTTGTGTGTGAGAATTAGAGATTAAAGGAATTTTCTGGCTTTTTGTACAGGTCAAGGTTTATTTACAGCTGTTTATCTTTGACATGTTGTCCATTACTTCAGAAGATGCTTTAGACTTGTGAGTCATCATTTAATTTGTGTTGCAGTTGTGTTTATGTACTGTATTTATGTACAATTCCTAAATGGCAGTCTCAGTTCTTGAGATCATACCCAAATTATGGCTTCTCAGAAAAGTTGTTGAAAATATTGAACTAGGGGGCTGAAAATTCCTTTTTTTGGTTTTTGTAGTCATAATTATTTGATGACACATATTGTTGAACATGGAACATTCTTTTTACATTTTGGAAATTGCTATTAAACATTTTATATTTGTGTGTGTGACAGGTCAAAGTGTGCATGCCACCAGCTTACCATTGAGGCTACGTCCCTATGCAGTGGAGGTCCAGTGGATGGTAGTGCTGGATACACACATAAGAGATTGCCAACCACTTTGCCAACAGGGTTCGAAACAAACTCTCTTTTTTTTTGTCTGTCTGATTATTTGTTATTATTAGTAGGGGTTTGAGCATGCAGCGCTGAAACCCTATTGTAATTGTTAGGACTTTTATGATTATTATTATTATTATTATTATTATTGTGCTGCCTAAACTGTAAGGCCTAGAGAGCTGTAGTCTGGCTCTCTACTCGGGTGCAAAGAACTGGCCCAATTGGCCTAACGCGGGAGCTACAGTGCCAAAGACATTTTTGGCCATAGCTCATAAACCGCTTGTCGTAGAGTCAACGTTTTCATATTGTTGTGATCCCTGGATTTGCCTGAACAAAAGTCCAAAGTCGACATTTTTCCTCTACGACGCATCGTTTTCCCGCAAAATTGAGAAATATCCGTAAACCACATTTATGAACTAGTCCAAGGTTTTTCGCCCGATCGAAACAAGCATATCATGAAGCATATCTCTCCACTTTTTAACATGAGCAATTCTAGAGAATCAAACACAATACTGAATCGGCCAGCTGCGATGTCAGCGTCTGTTGTTTCATGTTTGCCAGCAAACGCAGATGACATCCCCTCTGAGTTAGGTACTTCACTTGATCTTCCATAATAGATGGGAGGGTACACACAACTAGCAAAATTGGATCACATACTTTTGAGAATCCAACGTTTAATTGATCTTAATAAATGCTTATTGTCACTCATGGTGACAGGTTTTTTTTTCCGCAATCACATGTCTGCGCTTTGTTTTCTGGCGGACCGTAAATGAACACGACACTCGCGATATAAATCTTTATATCATATAATAGATCTCCACATTCTGAACAATTTTGCCTCTGGGACTAATGCTGTCAATCAAATCGTTCATAAATATTCTCAGTATGTGAAAAACCTACTTTTGCAAACTAGTCTCAGGTTTTTAGCCCAATCTCGATCAAACCAATTAAGAACAATTGCATGGACTCCCTAGATTAATAATTATCAAAAAATGTTGTCTTTAGGTTAGCTGTAACAGGGTCTTTTAAAAAGGGATGTGGCTACATATAGCCAAAACCCTATGAAACCTAAATAAAATGCAAAACTTTATGAAACTTGGTTAAAACGTGTCAGATGACTCTTGGCAAGCATGCAGAGTTTCATAGAGATATGAGATATATATGTGCTATAACTATAAAAAGGCCTCAAAACAAAGTAAATGACCTTAAATCCCTCATATATTCCCTTATAGACTATATCTTCATATAACATCATAGATCTCCTCGTTCTGAGCAACTTTGCGTCAGGGATTAATGATGTCAATCAAACAAATACACAAACACTATATAGTTTTAACACTTAAACACAGTGTTGTGTAAGAAATTGTAATTAATGAACACTAGATAGTAGGGAAAGACCACTAATGGGTTTATTAAACGCTTAAAATAGTGTTTGCTGGTGGAGACATTATAAAATCATTATTGTTGCATTTAAAATCACATTTAGTTAAAGCTTACCATTTTGCTCATAAAGATTTTACCATTTTGCCAGATAATCAACATGAAAATTACCTATAAACTCTTTAAAAGAGAAGACTTGCAGTATTTATTTTAAATCGAAGTGCTGCAAAGTGCTCTTCCACCATACATTATAGTTTACTTTTTTTTGTTTTTTTGTTTTGTGCTTAGAGAATCGCCACATTCTATTGTGACCGTACTTACTCGTCTTTAAATAGGGAAAGTGTGGAAGTGTTTGGTGGCTGCTAAATTCATTCCTGTTTGGATCCTAAGCAATGAATGGAGCTCTATTAGGTGCACGCACTGAGACGGGAGAGATATGTATCAACTCGTCTAAGTTGAGGGAAGAACATAGTTTAATATAAAAAAAAAGTGACGATTTCCATTTTATATAAGTATATATATATATATATATATATATATATAAGTAATCTCACTTATCCCACATAAATCCTACTGATTTGCACATATTTTTAGACACAAAGCTGAATTCTCTCTTCCCTCTCTGTAGGGTGTACGAGTGTAATTCTCTGTGTCGTTGTGATCCGAGGATGTGCAGCAACAGGCTGGCTCAGCATGGTATGCAGCTGCGGCTGGAGCTCTTCATGACACAGCACAAGGGATGGGGCATTCGCTGCAGAGATGATGTGGCCAAGGGCACGTTTGTGTGTGTTTTCACTGGTAAGTGAACAAAGTTTGGTTCTTTTAAACAACAGAATTCCTCCCTCATCACCTTTATCTATCACCTTACAGGTAAAATAATAAACGAAGACCGAGTGAATGAAGACGACACGGTGTCTGGCAATGATTATTTGGCCAACCTTGACTTCATTGAGGGTGTGGAGAAACTTAAAGAGGGTTATGAAAGCGAGGCATACTGCTCGGACACAGAGGTCGAAACCAACAAGAAGACCATAACAATGAAAACGGGGCCTTTATGGAAAAACACTCTCTATCAAGAAGACTCTAGCAGTGGTGAAGGTGTGTTCAAAATTCAACCTTACAACCATATGAAGACATTAGCCAAACAACTGCATATCTTCTTATTTGTATGTGTAACAATATATATATATATATATATATTTTTTTTTATTAGAAAGAGAAGAACGTATGGAACTGGACACAGAACAAGAGGAAATAGAAGGTAAGACAAATTAAGTTTGTTTTTTTTTCTATGCTGCTATTGTTTTTTTTGTTTTTTTACTATTTTGATTCTGCTTTTATTTTCATATTTTAATTTATTTAATGTTGATTTTTTTTTATGCATTTGTCATTTTTAAATAATTGTTTAATTGTATTTCAAATTTAATTTGTTAAATTGTAGATTTTATTTCTTTCCAGTTTACCATTTAGTAATTTTATGTCGACGTAAAAAAGTTTTTGATATTTTCCAAGGCACCATTTCTAATTGTCATTTAGTTAAGTTACATCTAAAATATTTATTTTATTTTATTTCAATTGTTCATGATTTTAACCCTGGTTTGCATGCTTGTCAGGTGATGGTGATTTTAGTAACTAATAAAACAATATCAACATTTAGGGCATGTACTTTTATTGAAGACAGACTAAGCGTTGACAATGAGGAATATAGGCTGAGATAAAAAACTTGTAGTTTTTACCCATTTAGTGAATCACAGGTACATCAGTGAGAGAAAACTATCCCATAAGCCACAAGAAGTGGATAAAGAGGCTCAGAAGAAAGTGACCAAACATATAAAACTGGACGGTCAGTTTCTATTTTCTCTGTTCTCAATTTCTTTTCCTTATTTTATGTTTTTAATGTGTCATTAAATCTGCTCAGTCTATAATTTGTGTCTGTAGGTGAAGAAACCTCAGGTCCAAAGCGTTGCTTTGCCATAAAGTCATTCCAAAGAAGAGTAAAACCTCTAGAAACCTCAGACACAAAGATTGAGAAAATGAGGAAAACTGTAACTGGCAACAACACCCGTGGACTGTTCGACGACGAGGAGACCTGCTACATCATTGACGCGAGACAAGAGGGCAACCTTGGCCGCTTCATCAACGTAAGCCAGACTCAGCTTTGTTACTTTAGGTGTATCAGCACTAACCAGGTTTCCATCCAAGGACTTTTTGTGAAAATATAATTAGTGGTAAAAATTATTTTTTACAGAAATAGCTGATGGGAATGCCTTTTTTTTTTTTTTTTTTTTCAATCAAATTTGTCACGTATTGGCACGTTTTTATGTGAATGAGGTGAAACGTTTTTATGAATTCTATATTGATATGGAAACACTCAACAACTTAAATATATATATTTAAGGTGTAGAGTTAGATTAGTAGTTAATGCGTAATTGCTTGCGTTGCTGGCAGGATCACTTGATTTTTATTTTATTTTTTTTTCTTGTAAAAGTGGAAACAGATTACAATGCCCCTCTAAGAAGACGACATTATTCGAAACTATTCAAAATATTTATTTTATACATTTTGTACATTCACAATAAAAACTGTTGTGCTTTTGTAAATATTTGGAGGGCACTTTCAAGAAAGTTTTCTTTCTTCTTTTTTTTTTTTTTTTTTTTTTTTAATTTATCAGTAATTTAGAAAAAATATATTTGGTGTATGGGCCTTTTTTTTTCTTTTATTTATAGAGCTCTGTGCGTGATGTGATGTGAATCCTCACTTTCTGATGTTTTTTGTTTGTATAAAATTAATGCCTGAAAATGAATTTAGCTGTTTTTGATGTGTGTCAGCCATGTATCAATTCAAATTTAATTCAGTTGTAATTTAGTATAATCTTGTCGATTTAATAATTGCTTAACTGTTGTCGGTTGGGAGAAACAAAATAACCTAATTTAACATTCTATTTTTTTTCAATGCAGACTATTAAGTTAATCAGAAAAAATAACAATAATACAACTGCACCTGCTTATGAATAACTTCTTGCTTGATGCTGGAGTAGCCTAAATAGTCCATAACAAAGTATTTTTATGTAGGCCTTTACAGTTTAGTAATGGTCTATAATAAAGTTCTTTTGTTTCTAATGGATGAAGAACAGGCTAAACCAAAATGGCCAGTTGGATGGAAACCGGGTTTTTTTTTTCTTTTTCTTTTTTATCCAAAAATGTTCTTTGCCAAGAACAAAACGGTGTTAAAACTAAATGGAAACTAGGCTACTGATACAAGTTTGTAAATATTCTACAATTATATGTAATTTTTGTTTATTTAATGTTTTATCATTCTTTTTTCTTCTCTCAACAGCATAGCTGCAGTCCGAATTTGTTTGTTCAGAATGTCTTTGTCGACACACACGACCTTCGGTTTCCATGGGTGGCGTTCTTCGCCAGCAAGTCAGTGCCTTGATACCAAGTTGATTTTCTATTAGAGAAAGTTGTCCTTTTCATTTAAAATAAGTGTTTAACTCACATTTTTATTCAGAAAGTCTTGCTATTTTAATAGTTATTTTAAAGGGTTACTCCACCCTTAAATGATCATTTTGTCATTAATCACTTACCCCCATGTTGTTCCAAACCCATAAAAGCTTTGTTTGTCTTCAGAACATAAATGAAGATATTTTGGAATGCAAACCAGTAGGCTTTTGACTGTCCCATTGACTGCTAAGAAAATTATACCGAATGCTCCATCTGCCATCTGTGGTTCTACCGTAACGTTGTGAAGCTACAAGAATAGTTTTTTTATGGAAATAGAACAAAAACTTCTATTCAACAATTTGGCATCGTAATGTCAGCATATCAACAATTTTGGAGAGCATCTCCTGGACACTAAATAGCAAATGCACTTCTGTGTCAGATGCAACACAAGGATTTGCTGTTTTCATTTAAATAAATAAATGAAAATTAAAAGAAAGGTTTAAATAAATGTTGAAGATAGATCCATGTGGCCCGACTGACGTAGAACAGCATTCACTGTTTGAGTCCAGCAGATACTCTCCAGAATGGCGCTACAGTGTTTTTTTTGCATACAAAAAGTATTCTCTTCACTTCATAACATTACGTTTGAACCACTGATTGACCTTGATTTACTTGGCAGTCAATGGGACAGTCATAAACCTTTTTTTTTTTTTTTTTTTTTATCCAAAATATCTTAAATTGTTTTCCGAAGACAAACCTAACTTTAACACATTTGGAATGGCATGGGGGTAAGTGATTAATGACAACATTTTTCAATTTGGGTGGAGTTTTGCCTTAATTTTAACGCCATTGTAATGTGTTTTTGTTTTGTTTTTTATTCCAGAAAGTTGTTTTATTCCATTTTTTCTTTCATTTGTCTTTGCCAGACGGATCAAGGCGGGTACAGAGTTGACCTGGGATTACAATTATGAGGTTGGCAGTGTGGATGGGAAGGTTCTGCTCTGCTGCTGTGGCTCTTTGCGGTGCACAGGAAGGTTGCTCTGATATGCTGCTTTCAACAGAAAACCCCACTAAAACTCTCTCTGAGGTGTTATCATTGGAAACCCGTTTTGCCAATCCATCAGAAACAGTTGTGGCACTGTTGTGGAAGAGCATTCCAGTCATTACACATCGATTTATGAAATGTTTAACAAAATATATTAAAGTTTGTGTCATTGTTTTTATTTTAGTTTTGTTTGGGTTTTATTGTTTTTAACCTCTACAAGAAATGGAAAAGTCAATTAATAAATGTAAATAAAGTTTGCTAATATCAAAAACTACATTTTGTGTAATATTTGTCTTGTATGTTGTTTACTTTCAAATATGCAGCTGTATATGAACAAAACTATAAAGGTAGGGGATGGGGGAATAAAACATATTTTGACAGAATGTGAAATGCATAAAATTGTGTATTTCGTGTTAGTCTTGCTGTAGTAGCAAACAAAATAAAATACAATTATTACTACTGTAAAGTAATTGTAAAAAAAAAAAAAATTCCTTTAAAATATATTAAGCTTTCTTGTCTATTTCAGCTTTGCTTTCTTTTTGTGGGTACTGCAGTAACTGTGCTTATTTGGTAACTGCTGCACGTTCTTGCGGATTATCATTTTGGAATAATTGATACATTTTGCGCTGTTTACGTCGGATGTGAAAATGGCACGCGCGCGTATAAACGTTGGAGGAGGGACCGGAAGTTGTTTTTTCTTGACTGTTTAATTGGGTTTGAGTAAGAAATTTGGAGCCGAAGCGTCAACACGGATTTTCTTTGGGATAAACGCACAGGGCTGGCTGCTAAAACGGTGATTACAAGACATTATTTTGTTGTTTGTCACTTTTTGCCCCTCTCTCAGCCGAATTAGCCATAAACGAGCCTTTGAGAAATGGCCCGTTGAAGTCTAGGACATCTCAAAATGGCCGTCGACTCGGAGAGCAGCTAGTTAGCTAGAAAAACGTAATATTTATCTGCTGTTTTAAAAATTTGCGGTTCCGTGTCATGCGTCGACATTGCCGCGCGTTTTATAATAACAGAGACTGCTAGTATACAAATTCCTTGTTATTACAGCGTACAAGAAATGGCGATGAAAAACAATAACAACTTGAGCTACCTTGTTAGCCTGTCCAGTTTCTTTTTTTCCATTTTTTTCTTTTAACCATAAATAATAAACACCTGTACATCTGTTTACATTTAACACTAACGTTACCATTAGTTTCGAGGTACTCGGTATTTACTTGGGTCTGCAGTTTCTTCGCTAAATATAGAAGTTGGCTCGAATAACTCGCTCTTGATTGTAGCCCATTTTGAGGCAGAATTGCTGCATTATAACCCCTCCGTTTTCTCTTTGTTTTTCTTTCTTTCCAGATTTTAGATATTCTCTATTGCATTTAAATACGTGTTCGTATTCTAACCGTTTGTTCTATTTAGTCCTTCTAATCTTAATTCTCATTTCTTAACTCATTTTCTGTCGTCTCGTATAACTTTTTGCCTTAATGTTTTCATTACATATGCATAAAAATCCTGCAATTGTAAGTGGTCCTCTCCTCAATATTCAGCATCGCATAACACTAACAACATGTTTGGTAACCTTACAATAAAAATAATATAGCAAATATTTAATTGTGTTTTAAGACCCGTTCTAGACGTCAATAGTAGTGTAGCTTATAAAAGTCTTAGAAAGTTGTTAGACTTTTTCCTCTATGTACCAATTATATTAAATGTCTTATAGACACTCTTTCCAGCACATGAAAAGCTTAATGTTACTAGAAGTGTTTAGATAAAAATAATCATTCACTGACTTTTATACTTTTAAGGATATATTTATATATATATATATATATATATATATATACACACATACATACATGTATATATTTGAAAAATATTAAAGATATTTCAATGTTTTTAAAGATATTTAAAAAATCTTGTGGTGTTTTTGTTTGGTTTATTTATTTAAAATGTTTTATGTTAATATGTTTTACCTTGAGCAGATGCCACACTCCAGACGGTTCCCGTCCTCGGAGAGGGCCAGCCACAGCAGCTACCAAGATCGTTATCGTGAGCGGGACAGAGACAGAGGAAGAAAACCTCGCCATCGCCGCTCACCGACGTTTTCCTCCAGCAGTGAACGTGAAAGGAGAGGGAGGGGACACAGGCAGGATGCTGTCTATGCCAGATCCAGGAGGTATGATCATGTACTGGAATCCAAAATCATCAAATTGCATGGGTTACCAGGGCTTGATGCCTTGCAGAGCTCAAAAAGGATTGTCAACCTTAACCTCAGGAACATTAAACTGACAATGTTTAGATTATTCAGATTATTACAATATAATTCTTATATTTAGTATTTTTGTCTGGGTAATATTACAATAATAATACTTGCTCTTGTTTGTTTTTTTTTCAAAAACATTGTATATAAAACAAAATTAAGTATTATTACTGTTGTATATATCTATCCATTTTAATTTTGATTAACGCTTGTTGCTTTTATTGCATTTAGCAGTTCTACATGAGATGTAGTCCGTAGATCCTTTGCCTCTTTGGATTGCAAATGAGTCGCTTATTAAATATCCATAATTTTACTTTATTTAAAATGAGACTTTATTGTTCAATGTTAAATGTTCAAACTTATGATAATATGGCAATCGCAGGTTTATTTTGGAGTGTCAAATACAATATTTTAACTAATATTATAACTACTGGTGTCAAAAGTATTCACGTTCATTATTTCATTACTGAATTATAGATATTAGGGTTTCAAAAGACTTCTGTAGAAGCTGATGTAAAAGTACTGGTTTCAAAACTACTTCAAGTATAAAGGTAATGGAAGGGAAAAAATGCCATTAAGCGCACAACCTTACAAAGAGTTAGCATAACCTACTTGCCACAACATTAGCCTAGTTTCCATCCAGTGTTTAAGCTGTTTTGTTATTGACAAATATGCTATTTTTGTTGTCTCTGGCCTGTTTCCATCCAACTGGCCTTTAACTGATAAAATGTTGTGCGGTTATTTTATTTCTCCTAACCGACAATGATGGTTGTTAAGCCATTATTAACCGACAGGGTAATGTGAAATTCCAAAATGTAATTTTATACTAGCCAAAAGCAGCAGAACAATTCACATCACGTCTTGTGCGAACAGAGAAAAACGTAACAAAGCTATATATAAAAGAAATAGGCCCATATGCTGAATATATTTTTCGAACGAAAGAATAAATTAACAAAACAAAGGGGGAAAAAACTGCTCCAAGTAGCATCCTGTAGCCTATGGAGAATTTCAGTTCATTTTTGTGATACGCTCTTGAGAAAGCGGCCTCCACTTTGTTTCCTTTATTTACAAAAACAGCTGTTTTTCTTGTAAGTGTACACAAATAAAAGACATATTTAGAATAGTTTCGAATAATTCTTGAACGAGTATTGTAAGCTGTTTGCACTTTTATATTGGGGAAAAAAAATCAATTGATCCTGCCGGTACTTTCAGAACAAAATTAGGCCTAATAAATTTAAACGTTCAAAGTATTAAAGCAACATCAAATTAAGATATGTATGTTTAAAAGGTAACTCGTCCTTTTCCTACCACATATATAATTGTAGATACAAGAATACGATTTAATGCGCTTTGAAATGAAATGGGAGTAACAAGGAGTAGAAAGAACAGATAACTGCGTGAAAATGTAAGAAGTAGAAGTAAAAAGTCGGCTGAAAAATAATTACTCAAGTATAGATACCCCAAATTTCTACTTGAGTAAGGTAGCTAAGTATTTGTACTTCAATACTTGACACCTCTTCTTAACTTTTAACGGATATTCAAAACCAGGTATTATGCAGCACTCACTAGGACTATTCGTCTTCTCCTCAGCTACGACAACCGCTCTTCAGACCGCAGGCCTTACGACAGACACTACGGAGAGAGCTATCGACGCCTGGACCACAGCCGCGACAGGGAACATGGGACGCCGAGCAACTACTACTCACGCGACGCCTCGCCCAGCTACGACTACCACCGGGGCCGCGAGCGGGACCGCGAGGACTCGTACCGGAGGAAAGGCAGCAGGCGTAAGCACAAACGAAGGCGGCGTAGAACCAGGTCCTATAGCCCATCGTCCTCGGTGAGTACTTCAATACCCGAGCCTGCTCTTTCCCACCCCCAAATCCTTTCTTCTATCTCTACCTCTACACGCTCCTGTCTTTCTTTCTCCATAATGCTTTTCTTTTCCACAGCCCCAGGATTGGGTAAGTATGAACTCCTTTGTTTTATGTTCTTCTTTTTGTTGACGTTTTGTCTTTTTTGATAGTGATAGTCCAAGTCTTGGCTTTCAGTGTTAGCCCCATCTGTTACATTAAATAGTGAGGCTCAGTCCAATAGACGTTAATGTTAATATAAGTAGTGAGTGAATAGCTTTGTTGGGAGAGCCTCCGTAATTAAGATCACATAACTCTCATCCATTCTTTATCTTGCTGTATCTGCACACCTAGCTATATAACTCTTTCACAGTTTAGATGTCAAACTATTTTTATTTTTTTTTTTCATTTAAGCATATAAAGTTGTTTCATAACTTGAGCTCTTTTTTTTTTCATTTTATTTCCAGTCTCCCACTAGGCAACTTTTTTTCTTTGGAGATGTTATGGATGTGAATAGTTGTGAATTAGCAATGCCTTTACTCATGTGCTCTTCTATGAGTAAATGTTGATGCAGGTTGCTTTTTGTGACTTTTTGTCAGGGTTACTAGGCAGAGGGATGAGGGGGAGTTTGAAAGCAAGCAAGAAGGGAGGGGTAAAATGTTATCTTTGACTTGATCCCTTGCACTATATCCCTATCGTTATATATATCTCCTCACGTGGTGTCATACGAATCGCCCCATGACCACCAAACCTACCTACAACAACTACAACACTGCTCATCTTCGACGCCGTGGCTACGGCTGCCCCCCTCCACTCTCCCCGCTCCGCCCACCTCCCCTCCTCCCTCTGCGGTCGTGGCGTGACCTCTGACCTGTGACCCTGGCCGGGGCCGAAGCAGCGGAGTGACAGCGGGACGAGGGCACTATGTGTGAGGGACGACGAGGAGGGTCACCTGATCTGTCGGAGTGGCGACGTCCTGCAAGAGAGATGTACACACTGCCACTACTACTACTCCTCTACTCCTATATCGTAACCTTTCTCCCTATCAGTACCAGCACACAGCAGACACACACAGGGGAGGGCAGGAGGTCATGATCATGATGTTGGTGGTGATGATGATGCTGTCATAGAATGTTCTCCCCTTTTGCCGGAACAGGCAAGGGGGAAGGCATGTCCAACATGTCTTTAGTAGCTCCTTTATTTATTCTTTTCAGGGGGGTTGGGCTGTTTGTGTTGCTGTGTAGAAGAATATTATGATCCTTTTTAATTCCTGACTGCCAGGTTCCCAGATTTAGCTTTCCCTCGTCTCATGTGCGTTTTATTCTGGTCTTGTTGCAGCATTTGGCTACATCAAGATTTACATTGCGCCTATGCTGTCAGACGTTTAGATTTTAGGATACGATTGCTCTGTGAAATTCTTAATATTTCCATAGACATTGTGCGTGTTATTTTTCATAGAATATACTGTAATTTTTAGTTAAGCTGTACCATAGTTTAAAAATCGTAATTATTATTTTTTTTTTATCTAATGAAAGCAGCTTATTATTATCGTTATTTATTTTTTTATTTTTTTTAAGAACAGAAATTCAGACTATTTTTGAAAAAAAAAATTTCAGACCATGTTTTTATTCCTTTTATCAAGTGTGCATATTGCCACTTGTCTGATGATAATGATTATTTATTTATTTATTTTTTAGGTTAACCCGTGTAGATAGTCACCGTTTAGGTTAAAAATGTGATTTTTAGGAAGCTTGTTTAGGATGGCTCTTTAAATACGCTGTCTAATTGCTCTCTTTACATCTCCCCTCCCCTTTCTCTACATCTTTTTCCCTCTATTTGTTTCTTAGATGAGATTGTCAGTACTTTGGGCGAGGGCACCTTCGGGAGGGTGATGCAATGTATTGATCATCGCAGGTGAGCGTCATCACTTGGCAACCAATCAGCTGCTTTATTACAAAACCAGCATGGTGTGAACTTCAAAAGAAAAAGTGTTGCATTTTATTTGAGTCCCTACAATAAATCAAATCACTGTAGTCTTTCTTATACTACTTCTGCATGGTTTCAATCTTGTAGCTAACTGACAGAAGTGAAACTGCAATGTTTAAGTGCATGCTCTTCTGCTTGGTTAAGGGGTGGAGCACACGTCGCTCTGAAGATCATCAAAAATGTGGAGAAGTACAAAGAGGCAGCACGGCTGGAGATCAACGTACTTGAACGAATCAATGAGAAAGATCCTGAGAATAAGAAGTGAGTTTGGATCAGAAACTTGATGAAATGTGCACAAAATGTAGCATGTTTTGAGCAATTGCATATGCAGCACTTAAAGTATAGAGCATCTAGATACAAACTTACCTTGAGGTTTACTAGATGTATAGGTGTATATATATAACTTCTTTTTACTAAATGTTGTATTCTCTACTCTCTTTCTCGACTCTTAGTCTGTGTGTCCAGATGTTTGACTGGTTCGACTATCATGGTCATATGTGTATCAGTTTTGAGCTATTGGCTCTCAGCACTTTTGATTTCCTCAAAGAAAACAATTACCTGCCCTACTCCATCAGTCAAGTGCGTCATATGGCCTACCAGATCTGCCTAGCTGTCAAGTGTAAGTAAACACACTTTTTCAAAAAGATTGTAGTTGGAGTCCATTTGCTATGTATTAAAAGAGCAGTCCTGTTTGGAGTATTTGTGAATATGCTGATTAGTTCTGTTTCTGCTTGTTTGCAGTTTTGCATGAAAACAAATTGACCCACACAGACCTGAAACCAGAAAACATTCTATTTGTCAACTCTGACTTCACCATCACCTACAATGTGGAGAAGGTAACAAAACAGTTTGCCATCCTAGCATGAGCTGCTGAAAAATCTATTGCTTGACTACTAGTATATGAGTTAGAAGAAAAAATGAAGGAAACGCTTGATAATTGATGCCCCCATCTTTCCCCCTGTGGTAGAAGCGAGATGAGCGTACTGTGAAGAACACGGCGGTGAGGGTGGTGGATTTTGGCAGCGCTACATTTGACCACGAACACCACAGCACCATAGTTTCTACCAGACATTATAGAGCACCTGAAGTTATTCTAGGTAAGGACAATCATGCCAGGTGACTGACTTAAGTAATACACAATGCTTCGAATGTAAATTTGAACTATAATAACTTGGTATTAACATGAAACGTGAATATTTAAGTCACAGGACAAGAATGAGTTAATCGCTGCAGCAACACAGTTTAGCCTCTTCCTTTCCACCACAAAGAATTTAATTAGAGCCAGCTAGAGACCACAGTGACTTCATTCAACAGACTGCAGGGAATTGTCCAACGTAGCGCTGGTTGCTAGGAAAGCTTATGCCAACCTTAATCTGTTATGAAATATTATGTTATAAAAATATGTTGCTTTTGCTATAATTAGAAAAGAGTTAGTGGGCACTATGTAAACGGTCTATGAATTATTTTGAATGTTTTTGAAAGTCTCTCATGCTCACCAAGGCTGTGAATTAGTTATATTATTTAAAAAAAATTAGAATTTAAATGTTTTTTTCTATAATTGCAAAACTGAATATTAAGTATTGTTTTGAATGGTAATGCATAGCTTTAATGCATCTACAGAATTGCGTTTTAATCACTACTTTCGACATGAACTGTTTTACACTTGCTGTTGACTGTAGAGTGTCCTGGTTATAAGGTTATGATGCAGTAACATAATGTCACCATTAGATGACTCTACTGATTTCTTAGTGTTATCCCAAATGTTTTTTCTTTGCAGAATTGGGCTGGATTCAGCTGTGTGATGTGTGGAGTATAGGCTGCATACTCTTTGAGTACTACCTCGGCTTCACTCTCTTCCAGGTACTCCACTACTTCCTTTCTGAGTCATGGCAGCTGATTCAACAGTCTCTTGTTTATGTTCACTAAGCAGCTTAAGATCAGGGAGACTCTGACTATAGGGTTACATGTGTCCACATAAGCTGAAGCCAAACACCTGCCATTAACACTTTGAACTTAGATACGCTTACTGATGCTCTCTCTCTTTCTCACGCACACACAGACAGACCTCTGTAGAGGAACATACAGTATGTGTTGTACCTGTCTTGTGAAACCTGACAGAATACAAAACAAGTCTAAGACTATATAATGTTCTTGTTAATTTAGTGTTTTTGTTCTTTTGCTTATCAGACTCATGATAATCGGGAGCATTTAGCCATGATGGAGAGAATTTTGGGCCCTGTTCCTTCCCGTATGATTCGTAAGACTAGGTACGTTTTTGCTGCTGATTGAGTTTTTCTAAAGCCTGTCTTCAAAAGTATAGTTTTCCATCTCATTCCTGCTTACAATTATTTCTACACCCCACAGGAAACAGAAATACTTTTATCGAGGACGTCTGGACTGGGATGAGAACTCTTCAGCAGGAAGATACGTCAGAGAAAACTGCAAACCTTTACGGGTAAGTTAACAGACTGACTTCATCTTCATAAAGGTTTTCTGACTTTTCTTTTTGAAACGTATATAGAATTTTCCATTTTATTTATATATAAAATTGACATAAATCATTGTTATATATTTTTAAATGCATCTTAAATAGGTTCTGTCTTTTACCTATTTCTCATGTAGACCAAAAGACCAAAAAATTCTACTTTCCGTAGTTTGTTAGGCCATTATAGTCAAAAAGTTTGTGTAATAACAATAATATCCTTCTATCTCAGAGATATCTACTGTCTGAAGCTGAAGAGCATCACCAGCTGTTCGATCTGATCGAGGCCATGCTGGAGTATGAGCCAACGAAGCGTCTCACTCTGGCTGCGGCCCTCAGGCATCCTTTCTTTCAGAGCACTGTCAGCATTACTGACCAGAGCGCCGGCAAGAGCTGGGAGGGCAACCGTGACATCAGTCGGTGACAATAACAACATCTTTAACCAACATCTCTGTCTTACACCAAAAAACCCAGGAATGCCAAGAAGAGATACAATGGAGCTGAACTGACTTTGCCTCAAGTTTTCTAGTGCAAGAGAAGTTAAATAAAGCAGAAGTATATGATTTCTCAATCATCTTCCCATAATGTGAGCTCCACGTGCAGTAGGAGAATGTGAGGATCCCGTGCGTGTGATGGATTGGACATTTGAAGGGTTTTTGAATGAATAAATACTCCCTTCAAGTTCTGTTCTTCCAGCCAATGGTGGCTAATGATATTTTTGGACACCCATAAGCAGAGGACAATTTATTTGATGGGGAAAGAGCATTAATGTAACACTCCTTTTGAGAAAGTAACTGACAGAAAAGCATCACTGTTACAGTATAGTAATCTATCGGGCAAATCAGTTTACTGCATTTTAGCCCTTAGCTGATAATCACAGATGCATCACAACACACTGTATTCAGTTCAGTTCAAACCAAGTAACCGAGCAGCAGTGTTCTGGTGATTGTGTCCCTCAGCACACGTTTACAGTATTTATTTAGTGAACCGGAAGTCTCATTTTGTGTCTTTGTAAGGATCTGACTGTATAAATTTGTAAATACGAAAAAATATATGTTGTGACTATAGAATAAAGGGCCTGTTTGTTTGCTTGCTGTGAATGCGTTTTCACAGCGGCTTTCCAGGCAAAATGTTTTTATAATCGCATGGTTCTCGTCATGTCATTTCTATATTCATTGTATGATGCTTTCCTGAAATTAATTAAAATTTTGGCACTTAATTGGGAGCTAGTGCAGTGCTTTAACTAGAGGTGAGAACTATGAAAATCTTCTGCACTTCGCTATCATCCTTTGGCTTTACAGCCTACCCCGTTGTGTGTATAAATAGTATGTTGAGAAAAAAAAAAAAGGACTTTGGCATGTTTATGCTACATGACGGGTAGGAATAGGTTTGTGGGGTTGATGCGTGTCATATGTATTAGAAAACTGCATTATTTGCACGCCAAACACGTGTTTTTCCGTATGAATCACAGAAGTTCTCTTTTATTTTTGGAGTATAACAATACGCACTTTGAGACTGGGTTGTTACAACTCAATGATGGAGATCATCGATTTTTTGCAGTTTTCTGTGCTCTTTATGAAACACATCCTTCAGGGATCATTTGAGTCTTAAATCTTTATTCCATGAAGTTTTGAAAACTAAAGACGGTGGTAGGGATTCGAAAAATATGTAAATCTACAAAACATGAAAACATGTCAAGTTTTAGATGTCATGAACAATGAAAGAGAGTTTCGAGAGATGCATTAAGAAAAACTTTAATTGGCTGCCTTTTCCTTATTCATTGCCAAAAGATTTAAGGAGTACAGCTTAGTGTGTAGACAACCACAGTAAAGCTCTTCTGCACGTACCGTTTCTTTGACCAGCCACTCAGCTTTATTTAGAAGCAGACTTAATCTACTACGTTCATTTAGTCATTCCAGACTTAGTAAACCACACTTAACCACAATTCCACCTAATGATTAGGAACAATAATGTTCACATATAATTTTTCATGGATAAAATTTGTGGAGCAATGGATAAAATGTCCATACTAGAGTCTCTATGGCCCAATAAAATATATAAGTAGAATATATAATTATTTGGAAATATATAATTGTGTTGTCAAATTGTGAATAAACTACAGACTAGGTTGTATGAGGGTGAATAGTGTGACAGCTGTTGATGTTAAAAATGAACACTGACTTCATTCACATGTTCATCTCATGTTGTCTGCTCCTCAATCTGTTTTCCCTCCTACCTTCCCATCTGCTGGGAAAGATCTTACCCTTAATCTGCTAAGACCGAGAATCATACAACAGGTATTTCTATTTAGCTGTTTAAGTTGCTGCAAGTTTACAGAAAATAGTCGGTCAGCTTCACCATACTAAAATATAGATTTTAACAGATTAAACTGATATTAGCAGCATCATGTCAGTGGTTTCTTTTCTCTCACACATGACTGTGAAACCTCCACCATCACTAATGTGATTATAAACAATTACGTCATTTGGGAATTAGCTGGGACAGATGCAGGGAAGGAGCTGGCTTTAAAAACATAGAGCTGCTGGAAAGCTAGCAGAGAGTGCCTGAGCTTGGACGTCTTCAAATGATGTGCATCTGAAGAGTTTCGACAAATATCAGGTTTGTCAAACCTTTATGCTAAACGCTTTTCTATTATTATGATGTATAACCTATATGAAGAACTTATTGAAGGCTATTTTATTAGCTTATATCTACTACACATGCAGTACACAACTAAAGCAATGTAAATAATATTACATTATTTTAGTTCATTTATCTACATGTGACCCTGCTTTTTCTTTCATGCCAAAAATAATTTGGATATTAATTACAGATCATGTTCCATGTTTCCTATTGTAAATGTATTAAAACTTAATTTTTGATACTTTAATTTTGAACTGTAAAGGTGATTTTCTCACTATTTAGAAGTTTTTGCAACCCCATTTTCAAATGGTTGTATCTTGACCAAATAATGTTTACATTGGAAAGCTTAAAAACATGCACACTTGTGACTATCTATCTATCTATCTATCTATCTATCTATCTTTCTATCTATCTATGTATCTTTCTAAGAAGTCGCTTATGCTCACCCAAGCTGTATTTATTATTAAACAACATATGTTGTGTTCCTGGAAGAT
>JAUMHI010000211.1:62473-82696 GCA_032359435.1 Enteromius unitaeniatus | reverse complement strand
ATAGAAAGATAGATAGATACATAGATTTTGCATTTTACCTTTACTGTCATCTAATGCTCATATAAATCAATCTTTAAGAACACTAACAATGTTAAATGTTCTGCATTTTTCATAATGTACTTTTAGTATTTTATTTTTTATTTGCAGCATATGTTGCATTGAACCCTTTAATTTGAATCACATGGTTGGTTGTAGATATGACTTTTAATGTACATGGGTCAAAGACCATGCTTCCATGGGTTAAATCATGAAAGCAATAAATGTAATGCTTCTTTAAATTCTTGTTTTCCCCCCACAATATGTAAAAGTTATCTGTTTAAATGAATTGCAAATTCGTTTCTAATAGACAATTTATATTATATATTCTAGATACAATTATATATAGACATAAAAATAAATATCACATTTTTCGCTGATTTACTGAATTTACCCACAAAAATGTAATTCAGTGCAGCAATCTTTCAGGCATATTTACAACAAAAATCAATTTATTACACATAAAAAAACAAATTACTTTTACCCCAAATACTAATTAGTTGTAATTTTACTATTTTGTGTCAGTAAGTTACTCATTTAAAACACAGTAAAATTTAATACGCTTCCTTATTATTTTATACATTTTAATATTTGCAGGCAGAATAAGTATGTATGAATAAATATATATATGTTTTATATAAATATTGTTAAACATTATTTCAAACAAATATTCACATTTATTCTCCAAAAACTTATTTGAAACCTTAAAAGCATACTCTTTATTTATATTTAATGTGCTTTCTAATCTTAACATCTTGGACCAACATACAGTATTCAATGATCCTTTGTTCCTCACATCATGCGTCTTCACACCCAGGTTCTATTGGGACTTGGTGATGCTGTGCCTGATGATGGGTAACCTCATCATTCTGCCATGGGGCATCACCTTCTTTGAGGACCAAAACACGCTGCCGTGGATCACCTTCAATGTGGCCTCTGACACCCTCTTCCTGGCTGACCTCGTCTTTAACTTTCGTACTGGCATTATGGAAGGCGATAACTCAGAAATCATCCTGGACCCGCAAGTGATCAGTCGACGTTACCTGCGAGGCTGGTTTCTGGTGGACTTCATTTCCTCCATTCCCGTGGACTACATCTTCCTGATAGTAGATATAGAGGCACGACTTGAGTCAGCAGAGGTGTACCGCACTGCCAGGGCTTTGCGCATTGTACGCTTCACCAAGATCCTCAGCCTGCTCAGATTGCTGCGCTTGTCCAGACTTATACGTTACATTCACCAGTGGGAAGAGGTGAGCAAAACAGGACAGGAAGAGTAAAGGATAGTGGAAATCATGACTAGAATAGAATAGACTGAAATATATGGTTGCAGAAAATTAGCCTTTTGTTTGAGGGAAAAATTAAAATGCATACTTAATGGATTTTTGCATTTACATTATGCTAAAATAGTTAATGTGACATTAGTGGTTCAACCCATGATATATGAAACTATGAAAATACTTTTTGTGTGCAAAAATGGCTTTATTCAACAAATCTTCTCTTCTGTGTCAGTCTTTGATGCACATTGTTAGCAGTACCATGACAATTAATGACTACATTTAAATTTTTGTGCGAACTATCCCTTTAATTTTCATACTTGCACATTATAATGTTGTGAATTCACTTGGAATTTTTCAAATGACTGTTGCATATTTTTTGTTTTGTTTTGTTTCAGTTACAATGTCCTGTAATGCTACAAAAAAGTCATGATCACACAGTGATTTCTCTCTGAATCAAAGTCTCAGATGGCCAGACAGTGATTTTTCTTTCCTACATTGTTAAAATATTGGCGTCTGAGACACCACGAGACTGTAGACTACACATTTTTTAGTTTTAGTATGAATATGCCTAAAAAGATATCGATAAACTCTAAAACACTGACAAACTCATAATTATACGACAGGAGCATTCAAAACTTGTAGTCTCTTATTTACACCAGTACAGTTTTGATGGCAACATCCTGTAATGTAATGTTTGTTTGTTTTTTTTTACAGATCTTCCATATGACCTATGACTTCGCAAGTGCAGTAGTGCGCATAGTGAATCTGATTGGAATGATGCTGCTGCTGTGCCACTGGGATGGCTGCATGCAGTTCTTGGTTCCCATGTTGCAAGATTTCCCGTCGAATTGCTGGGTCGCCAAAAACAACATGGTGGTATGTTAGAGGATCTTGGGTAGTGTAGTGTTCTCTGTTTGTTAAATGATTAATCCACCCCAAAATAAAATTTTTGTCATTAATCCCCCATGTCGTTCCAAAAAGATATTTTGGATGAAAACCAGGAGGCTTGTGACTGTCAAGAAAAGTATAAAAGACATTGTCTGAATAGTCAATCTTCCAATAGTGGTTTAATCTGAATGATATGAAGTGACGAGAATACTTTTGTATGGAAATAAAACTAAAAGAACAACTTTATTCAACAATTCGGCACCGTAATATCACTATTGAAGAGTACTTGCTGGATGCAAACAGCATATGCTCTTCTGTGTCAGCTGCGAATCCAAACGTAAATACATGTAGAAAACGTATCCATGTGCTGTGGTGGACACAGAACAGAGTACACAGTGTGCAATCAAGTTTGCAATATGTCTTTCTCTGTCAGAATTCCACTTGGGATGTCCAGTACTCTTATGCTCTTTTTATGGCCATGAGCCATATGCTGTGTATTGGATATGGTGCTCAGGCTCCTGAGGGACCAACTGATGTCTGGCTCACAATGATCAGCATGATTATTGGCGCCACCTGCTACGCCATGTTCTTGGGCAATGCCACCAACCTGATCCAGTCCTTGGATGCTTCTCATCGGCAGTATCAAGAGAAGGTACTTATAGCTCAGTAAAAAATTTTTCAGATATTGTTTTTTTCCCTTTTGTCAACCGTTTTGTTGTTTGGTTTGTTACAGTACAAACAGGTGGAACAATACATGTCTTTCCACAAGCTGCCGGCTGACATGAGGCAGAGGATCCACGATTATTATGAGCACCGCTTCCAGGGCAAGATGTTTGACGAAGATAATATCCTCGGAGAACTCAATGACCCACTAAAAGAGGTTTCACTTATATTTTTTCTTTTGTGGTCAGATCATCTCTTATGTAATAACTTGCTCCACCTCAGAAATTATTTTTCTTATTCTGGTTGATATTCACAGTAGAGAATGGTCAGTCACATAATTGTCAGCAGCTGCACTGTAAACCCTAATAAGTTGAGAGTACTCAAATGATTTGAGGAAAGTGATTCCCTCAGTTCGTTTGAGTAATGGCAAACTGACAACTTTATTTATTGAGTTAACCAAATGTGGTCTCTTCATTGAATTAACTTAAATTTTTAAGTACAAATAACTTAAAAGGGCTCATAGCCAAAACTTTCCAAATTTTCAGCTTATATTCACTAACTCCCAGAGTGCATTGCAGCAGAGTAAATTGTGCAATTGCTTTGTTTTTCAGTTGTTGTTTTAATTTGCTCATTTAATTTGCTGTCTTGTATCAGTGGTAGCACAACAAAAAAAGCAAATAAAATGGTTATACAATTAATAAAATAAATGTAATTTAATTGTTACCATTGCTGTGATTCACATGCTGAATTAAGTCAATATGTGACCATATTACCATAATTATTTAAACATTATATCATCCAAATTAAAAGCTTAAGTGGTTTATAAAAATATTTAAAGTGTAAAATTATTAATAAACACACAATAAGAATACACAACTAGATAAAATAACCATTTAATTAAAAGATAGGCCTCTTAAAAACAATCTATTTATTGCTTTCCTTCCTTGGAAACCAAATAACTCTGATTTCATGTTGCATCAATGCATTAATTGGAAGAAAATTATAACAACATAGACAAAGTTCTAAGTGCCCAACCAAAGGGAACGCTAATCACTATAAAAAAAAAAAAAGAAAGAAAGAAAACATTTTAGGAGAATCTTGTGGCATACGTGATGTTCAGTTGTATTGAAAATTCAACATTGAAGAAGACTTTGTTAAACAAGTGAATTAAGCTAGTGAAATGTAACAGACATGGAGGAATTTTTTCTTTGTGAAAATGGCCTATTTTGTAAGGTTTAAATCATGATTTTGAGCTCACAACACTTGAAATCTTAAGTTTATGCAATTTGATGGTAATTCAGTTAAATTAACTCACATATTTAAGTAATATGACCAAAATGCTAAATTTTGAGAATTGTTTAGTCAACCTTACTTGATTGTTTAAGCAAAGACAACATTTGCACTGAGGAGAGGCTTCTGTCCGGCCACTTTGCCATAAAGCCCCGACTGGTGGAGAGCTGCAGTAATGGTTGACTGGTTCTGTAAGGTCTTATCAAGTCCAATCAGTATAATCAAACACAGCTGGACTTAAATGAAGGTTCAAAACCATCTCAAGGATGATCAGAAGAGATGGACAGCACCTGAGTTAAATATATGAGTGTCACAGCAGTACTGTGTATTTCAGTTTTTCTTTTTTAATAAATCAGCAAAAATGTCAACAATTCAGTGTTGTTCTGTCAATATGGGGTTCTGTGTGTGTATATTAATGAGGAAAAAAATTACTTAAATGATTTTAGCATATGGCTGCAATATAACTAAATCTACCGCCTCGCCAAAAACCACCATCGAGCAATGCAGAACATTGGCCTGGTCAAACATATCAAGGATGCCCACCATAAGATCCTCCGCGATCCACCCGCCATTCTCAAATGTTGGAGTGGATAATTTTTTCGGAAATCTGCAACTACTCAGCTGCCATGGTGCCACTATTCTTATCGACCTGTTAAATAACATTGTCAGAGACGGGGCTGTCCCAGCAGCCTGGTCAACCAGCACCACGGTGCCTATTTGGAAAGGCAAAGGTGATGTGGCCAAGTGTTCCAATTACAGAACGATCCGACTTCTGTGCCACACCATGAAGATATTCAAATGGATCGCCAATATAATGTCCAACCAATGTGGCTCCATCAAGGGGTGCAGTAAGACAGATGCCATCCATGCTGCCCGCTTGCTTTTGGAGAAGCACTGAGAGAAGGCCACTGATATGGCCTTTCTCGACTTGGAAAAGGTGTTTGACTGGGTCCCCCACAAACTCATCTGGCACTCATTCCTTGCACTTACATGGGGTCCCCGAGGCCTATGTCAATTGAATAAAGCTCCTGTACGAAAACATCACTAGCATTGTCAGAAGCTCAGTGGGAACATCGTCGCCTTTCAGTATCAACGTGGGCAAGGCTCCGGACTCTCGCCGCTTCTCTTCATCCTCTGCATGGACACCGTGATGGCTGATCTTCAGTCCCCTCATCCCTGGACACTCCTGTATGCTGACGATGCCTTCCTGGCAGATGAGTCACGAACAAAACTACAACACCAAATGCAGCAGTGGAAGACGCACATGGTCTAAGGCTCAACACCAAGAAGACTGAATACCTAGAACCCAGCTCCCAAACCGACAGCACGATCAGCATCGATGGAGAAGAGCTTGTGAAGGTAACTCATTTCAAATACCTCGAATCAATGGTTAGCAGCGACTGTGACATCCTGCCAGATGTACAAGCCAGAAGAAGCGCCATGTCACTGGTATCCTGTGTGACCGACAAATGCCGACCGCCTCAAGTCAAAGATCTACAAGAGTGTATTATGGATCAGAGTGCTGGCCACCCACTGCTAAACACAAACAGGCCACATGATGGAAATGCGGATGCTGTGATGGTGCCAGAAAGCATTGCAACTCAGCCCCCAAGGCCGAGACCAAGGGGTAGACCAAAACGGCAATGGATGGATAGAATCAAAGACGACATGAGGAAGACCGGCGCAAACTTGGACTACGCCCTCGACCGTGCTGAATGGAGATGACTTTGCAGAAAAGCGGAGACCACAATCGAACAGGAATAATGCTAAGAGGAAGAAGAAGCTGCAATATAACAAAGAGTGAAAAAAATTAAGGAGGTCCGAATACTTTCCGTACCCACTGTATATTTGGAAAAATATGAAAAGTATTACAATACAATATAAAAACTGTATATATAGTTTAAAATTAAATAATATTGGTAAAAGTAGGTTACAATCCTTTTTGTTATATCTTAGCATGTCTCTGTTAAATATGACAAATAATTACCCATATTCTCCTTAAGTCATTTCTTATCTGATTTAGAACTTAAATGTGGAACTAAACTCCTTGCTGGATTGCTAGATTAATATGGTATTCCTAATCCTTCCTGTACTGTGTGTTTGACCTGCAGGATATAGTCAACTATAACTGCCGTGGGCTGGTGGCTAACATGCCACTCTTTGCAAATGCCGATCCTCACTTTGTCACTGTGCTCCTCACAAAGTTACGCTTCGAGGTCTTTCAGCCGGGTGATGTCATCATCCGTGAAGGGACACTTGGTCGTAAGATGTACTTCATCCAGCATGGCTGCGTCAGTGTGATCACTCATGACAACAAAGAGAAGAAGCTGAATGATGGCTGCTACTTCGGCGGTGAGTATGATTTCTCATGCACCAGATTAAAACTTTATACAGTATACAGATATTATTGTGCAGTAGACCAAAACTGAAAACAGAAATCCAGATAATTACACAATTAGCAACTGATTTGAGCGGCTTTCTTGGTTCTTTTCTAGAGATCTGTCTGCTGACCCGTGGTCGTCGTACAGCCAGCGTCAGAGCGGAGACATACTGCAGACTTTATTCCCTCAGTGTGGACAGCTTTAATGAGGTCTTAGAGGAGAATCCATTAATGAGGAGGGCATTTGAAAGCGTAGCAGTGGACCGGCTGGAGCGGGAGGGAAACGGCTTTCTGCATTCACAAAAGAGTGTGGAGGATGATGGGGACTGAAAAACTTTGACCGAGACTCACCGAAGATGACTGAATGAAAAACACAAAAAGAATCATGGTGTTACAGTGTCCATATAATTGACATTAATAATGACATTAATGTACAGTTGCAGTATGGTGTGATTTATCTGATTCAAATATTTTTTCTTATTCTTAATTGACAATGCAATATCAATAGGAACATAACAAAATACTCTAGAGATACTGGATCCTTGTAATTCATTTCAGTCAGAAACAATTAGTTTAGCAGGGACCTTGATTGAATGTGATAAAGCAATATGTATGCAGCAATATGTATATATATATATATATATAGAGAGAGAGAGAGAGAGAGCGATACATATTATATTATTATACATTTTGATTATATAAAGATACAATAAAATAAAATTAACATAGCACAAAACACATACCCTATTAAGATAGTATGTTTCAAGCCCTATTTCTAGTAGTCAAGGAACTGCTTCCTGTAAATTTTACATTTAGCACAATATCTCCAAGGTGTTTTTGAATATGTTAACTCAGTACAACTCACGTTTAACTCTTTATTTTTGACGTCTTTGAAATTTCTTTCATTTTAAACCACCAGCATATAACAGTGTTGCACTAATCCATTTATCCTTTTATTATTGCTGTGCTGCTGGTGGAAGGTCTCTGGATGTATCATTGATTGTAGATAATGAAATTGAGGTAAATCAATGAAAAAAAGTTGAAAGTTGAAAATAATACTTCTTGTTTTATAATACAATAATATACGGAATACTATCCGCTTTTAAGATCAACATTGAACACTTAAGAATCATGCACTGTAAGAAAAGATGTCTGGTAACTGAAAGACACGGATGAGCTGGGACATCTGCCCATTGTCCTCTTAACTTGAAATTAAAGTATTAAACAATATGAGTCACATAATCGCTGATTAAACTCATTTCCTTTTGGCCTGAGCCCTTACTTATCTGTGATAATCGGTTATAGGACAAAAATAACCCTTTGAGAGAAGGTTATTTTCACATGTGCTTTTGAGGAAAATATTTACTTAGAAGCTTAAGTGATATATTCATTTCAAATTCTGTTTTGTTAGCAACATTTCTACTCTTCTCTGTGGTTGGAAATAAAAGCAGATATATTACCCCACATCATGTGTAATATTATAGAGTTCAGGAGTATTATGGAAAAACAGCTGAGATTTTAAATATAGATGTTCATTTGATGTGTTCCATATGCCACTATATTATTAAAGTATGTTACTAACTGTTGTATACAGGCACTGTACATAGGTCTGCATACATAGTGTGTCAATATTATTTTCAGGAAATTTCAGTTTTCTTTATTTAATTCTTTTCATACTAAACACTAAATAAAACTACACTTCATACCAAATAAAGTGGTTTGTCTATTCTTGGGGTGGAATAATACAACTAAATTATTTGACCATGAAGAATCAGATTAATTTATTTTATTTTATTCCATTACATTCAAGACAAATATAAAGCATATATGACAATATCAGGAAAACATAAAAGGAAAATAAACATATTTATAAAAAATAATAATTGTATTATTTTATAAATTTATTTTGCAATATCATATTTCAAAATATGTTTTAAGATCAGTGTTAAAAAGTTAATTTCTTTGAATTATCATTGACTTATGAATGTAAAACTTTGCTAAGATAATTGACAAATTAATGATAAAAATGTGGGTTTTGAAAACGAAATAAAATAAAGGTATTTGTTCAATATTTTGAAGTCAACCAAAAATGAAATTCAACTGATGTTTCACAATAGGTACATTATTACAAACTAGGGGTGGGCATAGATTATTTTAAATTGCTCATTTGAATTCTGCGAAAGGCATTCAGAATATATGTGCTACCTAAATAATAACTAAAATTAAAGCCCTGTTATATTTGGGATATCTGTGTGTCAGTACTGCCAGCTTAAAAGTAGGGTTGTGAATCTTGGTTTGGCAATTAAATTCAATAAGATTATTATTATCAACACAATGGCCAAGTTTCACAAGCATAGCTTAGCTTAAGCCAGGACCAGGCCTTAGTTAAATTAAGAAATTAATACATCTTTTACAAAATTTTAAGATATGTTAGAGCAAGATATTTTCAGTTGAAGCAGTTCAAACATGCATTTTAGTGTGTGACTAGCTTAATCCTTGTCTGTGAAACCAGGAGAATATCACATTCCCATTCAATATTACTACACATGGCTAAATTTTAAATCAAATTTATTTTATGCAAATATATATATATATATTTATTATATATATATATAATTATATAAACAGGCTCTTTTAAAACTATTACTTATTTTAAAAAGTGCTCTTTGAGTATACGAAAGTTTACAGAAATAGTTTTGACTTTTAAAAGTTGGATTTTCCTTTTTTCCTCTGCTTTATTGCCGCTTGATTATTACTGATGAGATCATAGACAGTGGCAGCTTTAACTGGCTGTGTATCCAGACTAATGCACAGATCCCTTTCGATATATCAGATGTTTTGCGTTTTTACTGACGGTGTGCACATTAGTTTTGTATAAAAGCATTTGAAAATGCAAGTGCATTAAACCACAGCCGCTTCAGGATAAACACACAGCGCATGTCACTGTCAGTGACAGTCTGTCAGGGCGCAGGTTTCGTGCATCTAATACAAATGCTTTCCAAACGGTATATGAAAAACATATCAAAAGTAAAACGCAACGGATGGAAGCACTTATTGACAAGCAACTTCCATGTGTCTCAAGCCAAATTGTATGTCGTTTAGAAAACTAGTCCCGTCCGAATAGGGCTACAGTGCAATTCAGCTAGATATGCATCCGCGCTAAACTATCAAGGTGAAATTCATCATATTTTGCGTAGTATAGACCCAGCTCCCAACCCAACTTTACGAATGGACTAATGGCGACATTTTTTATCGCGTGATAAGAGTTAGCACACAGCACGTTAATGCTGATAACGGCCCACCACTATTACAAACACTATGAATATATCTGCTGCAGTAGCTGCATTTACAGCAGGGGTGGGGAACCATGTTTCCCTGTGCAAACACACCTGATTCAAATTAACTAGTGATTGTGCAGAACTTCATTGGCTGTTCATTCATTTGATTTGAGTCAGGTGTTGTGAAGCAGGGTTGTATGAAAAACTTAAGAGAACTGCAGCGAGGACCAGGGTTCCCCACCCCTGATTTAAAGGATAACTTCTGTGAATACTTTTGTAAAAGTACTTCTTTTACTTTATTAAAAATAACATATGGCAATGACCAAATTTTATGACAAGATATACAGTGAGCCATTTTGATTTACATCGATCCAGCATTAAAGGAGATTCTTATAAAACTGTTATTAAAACCTTTGTAAAAAATTAAAAGAATGTGAAACAATTTACAAAACTTTGGGCATTTTGTAGTGTGGTATTATTAATATTCATATCTGAGAATTTGATTAAAATGATTATGCCACTGTGAATAGCCTTAATTACTTTGTTAAATAATTTTTATTGAAAACAGCACTTTTTCTGAAGTGCCACTGGGTTGTGGGGTTCTTCATGACGTTACTCTGACACTGTCAGTTGATAAAGCTGAATTACAAACTCAGAAAAACTGTGAAAAAGCTGAACTGACTTTTGCCTTAGTATTGTCATGGACTGGAGAGTGTTGAATCAAGGGCCCCCATTAGGCAGACTAAATCATTCCCCTGCCACTTTGATGAAACTCTGGCATGAATTTCCCAAATGATCAGTTCAAGAGGGTATCTTGTGTCGCAGAGTGAAATCATCTCCTCATAGCCCTCCTGATTACCAAGTAGTCTTGCCTGAAATATTCATTCCAACAGCTCTTAAGTGTTTTCATGGGGAAAAGTTTAGTGGTCATTTGAGTGCTGAGCGTACTTTGTTGAGAGCCAGAAAAACATGCTTTTGGTCTTACATGTCCCGTGATATTTAAAAGTTTTGTGCTGAATGTTTATCCTGTCAGTCCTGTGCCACTACCACACCTCATAAAAGAGCCCTGTTACAGTTGATTCATGCAGAAAGACCATTCCAAAAAATTGCTGCTGACATCACTGAGTTACCTGTTACTTCGTGTGGCAAAAGATATGTTTTAGTTGTGATAGATTATTTTACCCGTTTTGTCAATTTATACCCACTGAAAGATCAGCGTGTGACAACTGTAGCACAGTGCATTTTTGAGGATTACATTAAGCAGCAGTCCCTGAGATAATCTACACTGACCAAGGTAGACAGTTTGAGTTCGATTTGATAAAGCATCTGTGCAGTCAACTGGGCATTGAGAAAACCTGTACCTCCCCCTACCATGCACAGTGCGAAATCGCCCAGGTACATTTGTGAAAGTGCGGGTGAATGCGACAAATATCTCCCTCAAGTGGAACTGGCCTATAACTCTAGTGTTTATTAGAGTACTGGGTTTTCTCCTTATTTTCTTGGACATGGCAGAGAACCACGACTACCTGTGGAAATCCTTCTGAACTGTAGTCCTGCTGTCATTTCATGCACACCAGGCACCCCGGCAGACTATGCTCATGATGTGACCACACATCTGTCCTATGCCTTCAAACATGCTGCTGTGTGGTCCACTGCAGCTAAACTTAATCAGAAACGGCAATACGACAAAAATACATTTTTCCACCCACATAAACCAGGTGACTTGGTATTTTTGTATGACCCAGCTCAAAAACAGAATAAACTGGCTCCTAAACGGAAAGGGCCATACAAAATTTTAGATCCTACCTTGCTCCCTGGATCTTGTGTTCTGAAGTGAGGACCATCTAAAGTAATTGGCCTTTCTTGTCAACAAGCTGGTTTGTTTTTAATGTTAGCCAAACTCAATTCTCCATGTACAATGACTTTTCATAATAAGTGATATTTCCATTGTTCCATGTAAAATACCTGCTAGGCTATTGGAGAAAAAAATAAGATAACTGGCAAACGCAATTATTATTTAAGAACATTATTGAAAAATGTCGTTTTAAAAACGTTTTTAAGCAAATACATTTTTAAAAGTTGGTTGAAAATCATAAAATTATGAACACCATCCAATATTAACATGGATAATTTTTTTATTTCATTAAGTTTGTTTGCTGCCTTTGAGAGACCTTTTACTTTAATAGAATTCGTTACTGAAGTCGCTGTGTTTTTTTTTTAAATAACAGGTAGTCTATAAAATGTATTTTAACGTTACATCAATATTTTTGATTCCAAAATAGTTTACCATACTTTAAACAGGAATATTATACAGTGGAGGTTGTTATGTTTGGGATCTTGCATTACAGTTAAATTCAATCCAGAGAATTTGGGAAAACGATTAGTTCTATTTAAAGCCAGATAACCTCATCACCAAAAAAGTGTTGTGTCATCAGAAAGTTGCGATATTTTAATTTGTCTTTTATTATTTTCAATATTTTTGAAAGAATGTTGATTTGTCATATTACTTAAAACGGCCATTTAAAGGTTTCAGGGCATAATTTTATGTTTTAACTTATGATTTTAACTTGCAACAGCGCCTCCACACAAACAGGTCAAAGCTTTTATTACATCCGGGTCGGTCACTATATTCTTCCGCTGTACATTTTATAACGCTGATCCAGGGAGATCACGAAGGTAAGCAGCGGCTCGAGCCCTTACTTGATTTATCTGTTTGCAAATCAAGGTTTTGACAGTTTCTCATTTTTTGACGGTCTCGTATACCTTTTGAAAATAAATCCGAACATTAACGTTGTACAATGCCGCAGTCCCTCAAATGTCATGAGCGTTAATATGGAGGTCACTGCGGGAAGAGTCCATTTTCAAACAGATTACTTAACGTTACTGTACAATATCTCAGAAAATTTGACTTGTGTGTTTATGTAATAATGTATAATACGAAGGCATCTTTGATCTACATGGATGTGTGTTTATTGCTGCTGCTCAACTGTTCTACACTTCCCGTCTGTTGTTCCCTTCGTTAAAATGTGAAGATAAAGTTGTGTTTTGTGGGCTTTTTAATTATTGTATGGATTATGTTACAGTGTTGAACCTTAAAAGTATGTGTTTTCTAATAATTTTAAATGCTACTATTATTTTGAGGTGTTTTAATGCCTCCCTCTTGTCAGTTTGTTCTTAACAAACATGTAAACATTTAATGCAACAATAAAAATGGAAATCCCTTTTTTAAGTGCATTTAAAAAATTTTTTTTCATTTCTAAAAATTATTTTATTAAGATAAATTTTTTTTTGTTTTAGTTTATTTTAAACATACACTTAATTGGCAAAGCAACATTTCCAACTGTCATATCGATTTAAGTTTTTGTTTTTCATGTCATAATTACAGTAAAATATAGTCTTATTTCAAATACAAAAACCCCAAAAACAACTTGTATTCATTTTTAATAGTTCGTTTTAGTTGACAATAACAGTAAAGGTCATTAAGACTGGAGTTTTTATAAAAAAAAAAAAAGTGCACCATTTGGGACAGCTTTGGTTATGAGGGGACTGTTCATGCTCATTGGTTCCTTCATCTCTTTCAGACAAGATGTTGTCCTGTCTTGGCTGTCCCGTTCTTAGCCGGGTTCTGACCAGTGGGGCTTCACGTGCCCCGGTTGCTGTGATTGTGTCTGGTGCATCACGCACTACTGTAGCTGCCAACACTGCCTCTCCTTCAAACCCCATGACAGTGGTGCGGTACAACAGCAGCACAGCTCAACAGGTGACTACTGCCAAATCTACTGCCTGCATAATTGATAATCAATGGAAATGAGCTATAATCAGTGTGTGTTTAACCTAGGAAACACCAAAGAAGACCAAATTCGGACCTCTAGCTGACCAGGACAGAATATTCACTAACCTATATGGGCGACATGACTGGAGGTAAAAAAATAAAAATATACACTACCAATCTACCGAACACTACCGTGTTTAATAGTTTTTTAAGATGTTTCTTATGCTTATCAAGGCTGCATTTATTAGATTAAAAATCCAGAAAAAACTGTAACCACTGGAGCATCATTACTCCAGTCTTCAGTGTCACTTTCAGACCTTTCAGAAATCATTCTAATATGCTGATTTTTTTATTATCAGTTTTAGAATTTTTTTTTACCAAATATAAAACATGTTTTTTACTGAGGAGAAAAAAAGGAAAAAAAATCACAGGTTCCAAAAAATATATTTGGCTGCACAATTGTTTCCAACATTGACAATTATAGTAATAAATCAGCATATTAGAATGATTTCTGAAAAAGATCATGTGACACTGACGACTGGAGTAATGCTGCTTTGTATCACAGGAATAAATGACATTTTAAAACATATTCACACAGAAAACAGTTCTTTTAAATTGAAATAATATTTCACAATATTACAGTTTTAATCTAATAAATGCAGCGTTGATGAGCAGAAGAAACATCTTTAAAAACCATAAAATATCTTACTGTTCTGAAACTTTTGAACGGTAGTGTATATGAAATTGTTTTATGAATTAGCCTATTTCTAAAGACAAGACTTAAATTTACTCTTGAATGTTCCCTATTTTTTATGGAAGCTAGTTTTTTCCCATGGATTAAAAAGGTGCAAGGTTACTTTTTTTATTATCTACTATTCAGACGTTTTAAGATGACAGTTTTTTTTGTCAATTCAAAAATTTCCCCCCTTAAACCCTGTACACACTAGCGGCGACTTCATGACCCTGTACAACAAAACCAGTCATAAGGCAATGTAATATGCTTTTCTAAGATTTTTATTTGGACAATAGTGATTTTCTCAATAATTTCTCAAACTTTCAGATGATGTAAAAATCTCAATTTCAACAAATTGACCCTTATGACTGGTTTTGTGTTCCATTGTCTCATATATATGTATTATTGTCACCATTGTGCATGTGTTCAATGTGGTGAATTGTCCGTATATCTCAGGTTGAAAGGTGCCCTGAGACGAGGAGACTGGTACAAGACCAAGGAGATTTTGGATAAAGGAGTGGAATGGATTCTAAATGAGATTAAGGTCTCAGGTCTGCGTGGCAGAGGAGGTGCCGGATTTCCCACAGGGATGAAGTGGAGCTTCATGAACAAGCCCAGTGATGGCAGGTAGGTTTGCATTTCAACAATTAACAGCTTTTATAAGTCACATGAGACTTCAGTCTCAAACCAGTCTCTTTTTTCACCCTCTCAGGCCTAAATATCTGGTGGTGAATGCAGATGAAGGAGAGCCTGGTACCTGTAAGGACAGAGAGATCATGCGTAATGATCCTCACAAGCTGATTGAGGGCTGTCTGGTGGCTGGCAGGGCCATGGGAGCACGTGCTGCCTACATCTACATCCGTGGAGAGTTCTATAATGAGTCGTCCAACCTGCAGGTGAAAAAGAAAGGATTTGATCTCTCATAATAACATTGCTCATGTTTTAAAGAGAGTAAGAAAGCCTAGTTCCAAAGCCTAATGAGCTGCCAATAGAGTCTGCACTTTAAGGCACCAAATGCCGTTTCAAAATGCAAAGTGAATGAATAGAATAACAATTAATAAATTAAAAACAATATATCAATAAATAAAAACTAATATAGTTTTGTCATATTACACTACCATTTAAAAGAATTACATGCTTGTATATAACAAGGATGCCCTAAACTGGTCAAAAGTGTCAGTAAAGATACAATGGTACAAAGGATTTCTATACCAAATAAATTATGTTTTCCATCAGAGAATCCTGAAAAAAAAAATACTGCATAGTAGCTGAAGGAAGTAATGTATTGACCACGTGCGCTTTCCCTTAGGTGGCCATTAATGAGGCATATGCAGCTGGCCTGATTGGCAAGAACGCATGTGGCTCAGGTTACGACTTTGATGTGTTTGTGATGCGTGGTGCGGGGGCGTACATCTGCGGAGAGGAGACCGCTTTGATCGAGTCCATCGAAGGAAAACAGGGAAAACCTCGTCTGAAACCCCCTTTCCCTGCTGATGTGGGTAAGTCAGAAACAAACAAAAAAAAATTATATTTTTACATTTGTTTTTGATATTATGTTATTTTATTGTCTATGAGTGACATGATGAGTTACATGTCTTCAATGTGTTGATGTATATATATTTTGCATTTGCTTTTTTATATATGACATGTTTTTAAATGAGATTTGTTTTATTTAAAGGGATCAGTTTGACGTGTTCTTGTTGCAGGTGTGTTTGGCTGTCCAACAACTGTTGCCAATGTTGAGACGGTAGCTGTGGCACCAACTATCTGCCGTCGTGGCGGCACATGGTTTCTGAGTTTCGGCCGTGAGAGAAACTCTGGCACAAAGCTCTTCAATATTTCAGGCCATGTCAACAACCCCTGCACGGTGGAAGAGGAGATGTCCATTCCTCTGAAAGAACTGATCGAAAGACATGCAGGTAGACCTCAGTCCATCGGTTTACAAAAATGTTTGTTTAACATTATTGAGACTTAATTGATATGACCTCTGTAGGTGGTGTCCGGGGTGGTTGGGATAATCTCCTGTGTGTTATTCCTGGTGGCTCTTCCACGCCACTAATCCCACGTCATGTGTGTGACACTGTTCTCATGGATTTTGATGCTCTCATTCAGGCTCAGACTGGTCTTGGCACAGCTGCCCTTATTGTCATGGATAAATCAGTAAGTACATTTGTAAAATAACTAGGACTGGCCGCTGTTGTTTTAACATGTTAATTTGGTGCAAAGAATTACGGAAAAAACAATATCACAAGAGCAAGAGTGCTGATTTGTCCTGAATACCTGCATGATTGAAAATGGAATATTGATTTTATACAACAGTTCAGTGTAAAAAGAAACAAAATATTTTTATTTTATTTAAGTGACTATTAAATTGCTTTTCTCTTTTAACACAACAATGACTGTGGGGCACTTCTTGGCTCCAGTTTATTTTCAATTAATTAATTTAATTAATCAGTACATAATGTAATTAATTAAATAAAAAAATGTAAACGCTTAACATTCCTACAGTTAACACCCTTGTGATTTCTGTGAACCTAGACCACTTTGAAACTCTATATTGCTCCCTTTTTCTTTACTTCAAATTATACATTTTTACAAATACAGTAGTGAAATAAAATAAGCCGGATTTTTTTTTGTTGCTAATTTAATTGTTTGGTCATGTTCTCTTCACAGACTGATGTTATTCGAGCTATTGCCCGCTTGATTGAATTTTATAAGCACGAGAGCTGTGGCCAGTGCACACCTTGCAGAGAGGGTATGCATTTTTTCACATTTATGTGAATATATACATACGTCAAGTATGTTACAGTACTGTGAATATTTACCAGTTTGTCTTTTATGTGTCTTTCAGGAGTGGACTGGATGAATAAGATGATGTGGCGCTTTGTGAAAGGCGATGCCCAGTCAGCAGAAATTGACATGATCTGGGAGATCAGCAAGCAGATTGAGGGCCACACCATCTGCGCTTTGGGAGATGGAGCTGCATGGCCAGTTCAGGTAAAGGTTGAATTTAATTTAATTTAAATTAATTTGTCATTTAACATTTTTTTAATTTTAAAATAGGAATATAATTTGATTAATGTAAAAAGAAATATATTGTATTATTACATTTTGTAGAATATTATTATTAATCTAAACCACTAAAAATGTTTTAACTGAAACTTGTATTTATTTCATTGTTCTCAGGGATTGATCCGTCACTTCCGCCCTTTAATGGAGAACAGAATTGCAGACTTCAAACAGACACAGCAGGCACATGCTTGAAAGCTTTATATCTGCATCCTTTTTGACTCATCCTGTCACCTATTGTTATTTAAGCAAAACCAACATGATATATGAACTTATATGTGAGCTGCTGGCATCCTCTCTTTGTTTCTCTTATGTTATATCAGGGACAGAAAATATTAGTCACCAAATTCTTCAAACCTTAAAATTACCATGGTGATAGATTCAGCATCATACTCCTGATTGAGGATGACACATTAAAAAAAGAGTGAAAACTGTTTGAGCAGATGCATCACTCATTTACAGTAACTTGTAGTTAGTTATGGTTGATGTAATTATGTTAAATCCCATTCTGATGTTAATACCATTTTTCTTGATAAGAAAATCTTACACTGTATAAACACTTATTTGTGGAAATAAAGAGCCTAGAACTTGAAACAGCGTTTGTTAATCTCGGGTTAGAGGAGAATGTGTTGTGTTTGAACTGCTTGAATTTGGAGAAATGGGAGAAGGCAATATAAAGATCTGTTATACAATCATTATGTTTTGTCCTGTTACGATATTAATAGCATTATTCTTTATATGAAATCTTTCCCTTTATATAGTGTTCACACACTTTTAATTAATTTATGTCTTTTCCACTAGTTCTTAATTTTTAAACAAAGTTAATGAGATTTCTGTGGAGGATTTCCATTGCAGTCCTTGGAATTATTAGATTCAAACAATTATGTTGGTATTTAAAAGTCTCTAACACTACGAAAAAATGTTATCTTTACATGCCTGAACATAAATAGATTTCACTGACTTTCTAAGCCAGGAAATAATAGATTCATTTTCAAGAGAGTTTTCAATAACAAAAACCGTAGTTTTTAACTGTAACCTATATTATTACATTTTAAAGGGTTACAACACCCCCCTGTTTCAGAAGTGCTTTTTCACACCTCTGGTTTGAAAAACTTTCTGAAAAGGGGCGTTGTTCACTGGGGGTAAGGGGTGGGGGTAGAGTGTGGAGACAAGGCGGAGACTGCATTAAAGGGGGAGTGACAATAAGTGAATAAATCTAGCTAATTTGCACACACATTGGCAAGATGGACAGTGACACAGAGAGCAGCAGCTACAGCGGTTCTTAGAGCAGTGTGGAAGTGGAGGACTTCTCCCCACCAGAATCCCCACACTTTGATCAAAATGATGACAGTGCAGGTCCACTGCTATAGCGGCAAATCTATGCCAATAATACGCGAGCACACCACTGATGCTGGCGCGCGGTAAATCACATACGCGAGAGGAAAACAGATCTACACACGAAGAAACGGGAGCCGCGAGCTTATTTCAAAACCGCGCGCGCGTGATATGTCATCTGCGCACAATTCAATTCAGTTCAGCACGCCTCCAAACTTTAGCTCTGGTCGCATCGCGGGGAAACGAAAACAACTCTTTTGTTTTGTTACAATGAAGAAAGGCACAAACACGAACCATGTCTCAGAAACAGCAAGCCAGCCAACGTAAACAAGTGCTAATTTCCAATGCATAAATACTGCGATAGCTCATGCGAAGCACAGTGATTGGATTAGACGAGTCCTTTGTCATGCATAATGTTACACTGCTCATTAATAATGCATTAATAGGGCCGTCAAGCCGATGACGTAGATATGTACCGTACAAGCCACGCAGCCAATGAGCGCAAAAAATAAAACCCGCATCTACGTCACGGGCTCAAACGTAACTTTTAAAACCGGATGCACGAAATGTTCGCAAAAGCGCAAAAATGACCAATTTCCACTTTGTAACATTTTTAGTGACATATATTACTTGAGCAATGTACAAAATGTAAAAAAAGTGTTTTAGGGTTTTGTGACCCTTTAAATTTTTCACATTTCTTTTGTCTTTCTTTCTAGAAAATCAGATGAGTATAAACTATGGAATTATCTTATTTATAGGAATGGTTTCTTTTTATTTTGTTGTCATGAAGCTAAGTAGATCAGACCAGGACCAGGCATGAAAATGGGTCAGGGGTGAAAAAGGAGGGAAGGGTGCACAAGGGGTGACGTAGTCTCTGATGGGGCCGAAAGGTGGGGGGAATCCTACAGAATAAATATTACGGCCTCATTAGTGGACATGCTGTAACTTAACTTGTTTATTCTTCCATCATGATTGACAGCCAAGTTTTTTTTTTTGTTTGGGGGCAAAGAAATCATAAGTATTTTCTACCATTATCGAAAAACATACAATCAACTATGAATGCTATTTGCTATTGCAGACAGAGCATGCCAGAAAAAATTATGCCGATTATACCTGGGTGTCAAAGGCCCTGTTCAGGTGGTCTCCTGAGATGCAGCCTGAACTGGACTATGGACTGGTGGATAGGATGTTGTGGTACCCGCCCTTCCCATCTCTAACCTCAAGCGAAGAGCCAGAAATGGGATGCTACTTTGGACATGCATTGTTTCTCTGGATGCCACAAAAGCTATGGAACGAGAAACTGATTTGTCCACATTCGGACAGGTAGTCGACATGGGTCATATTTCATTGAATCCTTGCATTCTTGCCTCACAGGTGGCCTGTGACATTAAGGTTGTTCACTTTAACCGTCAGAGACATTTAATGAAAAAAAATGAAAATGAAATGACGTGACAAGTGGCCAGGTATGGTTTCCCATACTAGGAATTTGTGCTCTGTATTTA
>JAUMHI010000211.1:48849-59149 GCA_032359435.1 Enteromius unitaeniatus | reverse complement strand
TCTCCCTTTTCTGTCAAAGATACTAGAAAAGGTAGTATCCTCACAATTATATTCCTTCTTAGAGAAACATGGTATCTTCGAGGATTTCCAGTGTGTTTGTGTTTGTTCACTTCTCACTGCTGTGTGTGTGTGTGTGTGTTTGTTCACTTCTCACTTGCTGTGTGTGTGTGTGTGTGTGTTTGTTCACTTCTCACTTGCTGTGTGTGTGTGTGTGTGTGTTCACTTCTCACTTGCTGTGTGTGTGTGTTTGTTCACTTCTCACTGCTGTGTGTGTGTGTGTGTGTGTGTTCACTTCTCACTTGCTGTGTGTGTGTGTGTGTGTGTGTGTGTGTGTGTGTGTGTTTGTTCACTTCTCACTTGCTGTGTGTGTGTGTGTGTGTTCACTTCTCACTTGCTGTGTGTGTGTGTGTGTGTGTGTGTTTGTACATTCACTGTATCGTATGTTCGGCTTAAAGCTACTGCGCTGATACTTCATACTTTGTTAGTAAACAAAAAATGTCAAACAAAATGCAAAATGCATTGAAGGTTAATACCTTCAACTTGTGGTACTTTTCTTTTTTGTTGTGAAATCTTTAATGATTTCTTTATCATGTAAACTTAAGAATCAGTCATATTTCAATATGAACATTTTCTGCACTGAAGCAACTTCATTTTCCATAACCTGTTTAAATTAAGGAACGTAAATAATTTTGAGGAAAGTTTATTTGTACATCTCTCAGTCATCATGGTACTTTATTGCATTTTATAAATTCCCCTTTACAATAAAAACTATGGAGCATTGATCATAAAACTAAACATGTCTTATTGTTAAGATTAATAATATTAAGAAATGAAAAGTGACAACTTATATTACATTCATGTAAGTACTATTTTATGCTGTTATAAAAAATATCACATTAAACGAATAAATCATAAATCAATGATCTACATATCTCCCTGTATCCTACTACATGAGCCATAGCCTAAGCCTAATTAATCATATACGATACAAAATATAAAACACAAAACACTTTTTAAAAATAGATTTTTGTAGCTAAAGGTTCAGTAAAAATGTAGGCTAAACTGTATTTTAAAAATGACTGACTATTATTTCCTATATCAGACATTAAGCTCTTAAACCGCTGAATTTGTGTCATTAAGTATTTAAAGAATGATGCGCCATTACGCGCAAAGGCCAACAAAAGAAAAACTCAATCTCCCATGATGCCGTGCGTTTCCTCCGTTATCTCGCGCCTTTCCATCTTGTTCCTCTCGAGAGCTCAGCGCCGTAGTTGTTGTTGTGGTATGTAATAATGGCGGCAGCAGGAGGCGGATTACCAGCCTCGGCTGTTGTAGCGACCGTAAACACCTCCGCCACCGTTCGCTGCCGTTTCCCAGGTCGGCCATGGGCGTCTCGGAGCCTGCTGAAGACGGAGAAACGCTCTCATGTCGGTCGGATGAGGGCTGAAGACAGAGAAGGGCCGAGGCCCGTCGACGTTAGAGCTACGCTGAGAGAGGATCCGTCTCTGTCGCTCTTGCTCGGGCTGGCGGAGAAACACCGGCGCCAGCGCGAGGCGGGATTCTGCACGAGCGGGAGCGACGAGGTGAGAGAAGCACCGTTACCGTACTAATGCGCGGCAAGTGCATCATGAGCATGGAGTCAGTTCCTGCAGAGATGCAGCCGCCTGATCACAGCGGCACGGATTACAGAGATGGAGCCTCGGTGAAGCGGTTAAACAGACGCTGCTCGTATCTCGGGCTTTTGCCGGGCTGTCGAGCTCTCGAGGCGGGTGTTCCGCTCCGGGCGGCGGTGTTACCGTGGATACCGGGATTATTAGCGGTTTGCTGACAGCGTGCTGTCCGCTGATTAGTTTGAAGGGAGTTTGTGTAAAGTTAAAGGCTTCGGGTTTTAATGTCAGACAGGTTTACGGCTCTGTTTTTCTTAAGCGACAGTAATATTTGTTCGATATTTAGATCAAGCGCTTGGGAGGCGTGGCGTGTTTCCGGAATATGATATAGTTATTGTTTATTCTTTCTGTCTGGAATCGAATTGTATGATTAACGTTAAAATATGCAGCGATTATTAAAAAAACCCCTCCTAGATCCGTGTTCACCCCATAATCATTATAAGACCATTACAAAAACCTTAACATAATATTATTCACTTTATGAGCTGAATTAGAGCTTGTTCTTTTAACAGCGGCAAGACTTGAGTTCATCTAACCCTAATCTGACGGAAGTTTAGCTTCTCCCGGTCGTGGTTATTATTGGTATTATTGACTTTATCTGTCGAATATGTGCTCGTTCTTTTGACAGTAGTTAGTAATTATTACAAGGAAGGTTTGACAGAAATGTGGGTTTCCCTCGCCTGGTTTTAGGTGCTGTAGGCCACGTTAAGCGTTTAATAATGTCCCTTGGAGACTGCTATGCTGTCAGGCTCTGGTTAGTAGCTGTTCTGAGAGAAAATAAACTTACAGTACATTGCAGTAAACACTATGGTTGTGTTTTTTACTTAACATATTCCTGCAATTGAGTTTAAATAAAATTACATTATATGAAAGAGTTTCCTTGTGTTTGAATTTTATTTATGCATTTTCAGATACAAATTGCTGTATTGTGAGATATATGGCTATCGAGGTAGAGAATTCTCCCGTGATAGAAGATTTGGGTTATATTGCCCACCCCTACTCCTGATGCAGTTTTGACCATGGGCTTGTGTTGTTGTAAACCAAGAAACTTGCCCCGTTTGCTGTAAACACTTAAGAAATGGCTCCATACCATGAAGCTGGTTTAGCTGGTTAGCCAGGTAAGTTTCAGTTTAGTTTGCACCAACACTAGGTTTTAGGTACCATGAAATTGGTTTGGCCTTTAGGACTGTTCATCGCCATAAGCAGCTAAGCTCCCCAGCTAACCAGGGCAAGTTATGTTCTGGGTAAACGTTAGATATCTCAAACTGAAATTTGACCAATCAGCTTCAAGCCAAGTGACACATCTCTGATGCAAGAAAGCCACTCCCCCAGCTTCTCTTACTGCAAATTAAAGGACGCTACATAGTACACCATTTTTAAAGATAAAATCATCAGAGATTTAGAGATTATTCTTTTTGTAATTTAAACAAGCCAGTTTAGTTTAATAGTAATTTCACTTATTTTAAATTAGTATAAACATATAGGTAATATATAAATAAGTAAACTTGACTTATTAGGGTTAGTGTTACCTATAGTGTTCATCTTATTTTAACGTTATACTTGCTTGCACTTGTTTTCTTTACGCTTTCCACTTTTGTTGGTAGATTGCTTCGTCCTGCTGTGTAAATGGTTAAATTCTTGGTTTCGAAGCTTGTGATTGGCTTGTGATTTTTCGCATGAATATGCTTGTAACCAATTGCTTTAATATATAATTTATAATTTAATATATAAGCCTAATTGTACTTGCAAATTACAATATTAGATGGCCAAAACATGCATCAGGCAGCAGTATTCCTGGACTAGGAGGAATACAATGGAGTAATGGTCATTTTAAGAACCCGACGGCCGTCATTTTAAAAAAGGTGCCTTTCTTGGAGTCAAACTTTGGTAAACTTTGTGTATGTTTTTAAGTACATCTGATACTACTGTAAGCCACTGAGAATCCTTTTTTGGGGCCAGCCAGACTTGCAGTTGACTATTAGAAAGAAATAACAGCTTATATCAGAAGAATAGGAGGATTTTTCTTGAATATGTTGTTTACATGGCAAAAGTTAGTTAGATTTCTGATAGCTTGTAATTCTTATAACCGTATAACTAACTAGTTGTCAGTCAGTATCTTAGTTAGGTGATATAATGCTTCTGGTTTTATGATCAAAGTGGTCTTCAATGTAATACAGTGATGGGTTAGAGATTCCTTCCTCAAAAGACCAGGCTGTACACATTTGCTGCTTGTCAAATTTATAAAAAATGTCAGTGGATAATAAAAATGGCTTTAGTCCAGAAAATGTTATTATCTTGAAGTGTTATTAATGATATAAAAATCAAAGCAAAGAGACACGTGTACCATAAACTAAAGGTGTCCCTAAAGACCCTTTACTAAAAAGGAAATACCAGAAGGCATGTTTAACAATTAGTACAACAGATTGTGTCCTTTTCTTGTTAATCAGCACCATCCTTGCAATTTTTTTTCTTTATTTTTTACATGAAAGAAATCCCCCTAGCTAATACCGGGAAACAAACGCAGTCAAAGCTTGAATGCAGTCTGATTCAGAGCAGAAGCAGCTCACCGCTCGTGTTCAGATTTGACATCACACCTTGTAGACTGATGCAATCTGAATCTGTGCTTTGAAACGCCAAGCTGCCTGCAGTTAGATGACTTTCCAGCATCATCCTTACATGAGAGGACAGTTGCACTTTATATGAAACTTATGATACTTTTTTAGTTTAGAGATTCCTGGGCTGAAAAGTCCTTGCGTTAGACGTGAGTGCTGAGGTTTATTCGTAGCAGTCTCTGATCATCTCAGCATGAATTCTTCTCTATCACTTTAATGGTGAATCTTGCATTAACATTGGTCATATGCAAATACATAAAACACATTTACTGGATGCTATAGAATCATTCAAATAATTAAGTAAAAAAATAAAATAATTGAATGGTCTTATAAAGGGGTAAACGTTTCTCATTTGACCTGCCTTTAACAGCTAAATATTCATAGGTCAATTTATATCAGCGTTGTTCAAACTTCACGAATGACTGCATCTGATTTTAAAAAGCAGATTTTTAATAGCTCCTGTTCACTCGACGTGAGTCCTTGTGCGGAGTGCTGAGCTCTAAGAGTAATGTATTGTTTTATTAATTTAGTCATCATTTCTCACCACTCAGACTTTTAGAGAAATCAAGCATGAATCCTGTTTTACATATTTTGTTGTTGTATTTAGGGCTAGGCAATATGGCCCCAAAAAAATTATGATGATTTTTTTTTCATATCAGTCGATATAAATTTTTTTTAAAGCCAGGTTTTTGCTACAAACTGAAAGTTGTTGAAACTTTACCATTACTTACCTTAACAAATCAAATATCAAAATTAAAAAAATGTTAGTTACTGAATGAGTGATATTGTTTCAAATTAGGGAACGGGTGTTTGGGTTGTCTGATGATATTAATATCACTTATTTTGTTTCTCTTAGAAATGCACATTTGACATTTTTGTTTGTTATCAAAAACACAAACATACATGGTTAAGTTTATGCTGACCAAGTATTATTATTATTTTTTTACTTAAGTATTGGTCTCCCATAGAAGCATACATTTCAATCATGATAAACACTTCCAACCACACAGCACCTCAATGCTATGATTTTTAAGGTAGCCTATTAGTATAAAAAAAGATTGTTAGTCTAAAGAAAACACGGTATAAATGCACACATGCAATAGCTTAATCAGAAATATATAATATACCCTCACTCTTGTAATAAAATCCAATGGGAATATTGACAGCGAGTTGTTTGTGTTAACTGGATCTCACAGCGCTGTTAGTGCTCGCGTGACAGAGGAAACTCATCTGCTGTAGTGAACCATGATCCCAGCGGATAAACGCTCTGTTCGGTGCGATTCAAAAACATTATATTGAACATTTATCAAACTCTTCATATGGTTTTATCGTGATGAGTATCGCCCAGCCCTAGTTGAATGTGAAGCCTGGCATATAGTAATCTAACATTCATTGAAACTGATGCGTTTGTTTGATAGTTTGTTCTTCTAGCTGTGTTATCAGTTAAGCAGGGGTTTTGTAGTCCTGCCATCTGTCATTGTACTCAGCAGTGAGGAATAAAATGGACATTCATTCATGTACTACTGGATTAACCTGCGCAGAGAAAGAGAATATTGTGTAAATAATGTCAATGTCTTGTAACTACATATTTTACATTTATTTTGATTTTAAATTAATAAAATACACTAGCGATCGGCATGTAGTTTTGTGGTGTTACATTGTATCTATGGTTCTTTCTCAGGAGGGAGATTTCACAGGCTTTAGAGTGGACGGTCAGTGGTCCTCGCGCTCTGGACAAGGCTCATCAAGTGAGTGTTTCAGTTGTTTCCATGTTTAAAGTCCTCCTATTATGGATTATGAAAGGTCTAATTTTGCTTTTAGGAGTCCCCAACAACATGTTGAGATGAATGCAAGGTCAAAAAACACTTTAATTTTCTTAAGAAATGCATTTATTTTTAACTTATTTGTTCAGTGACTCCCAATTGATTTGCTCAACAATTAGTTTTTCCTCCAGTGAGTGGTGCTCCAAAAGCGGCAGCTAGTGGTGAAGAATGAATTTACATTTTCATTTAGACTAGGACTGCAATGACTAGTCGACCAATTTTTATTTTTTTTGCAGTTCATAATGAATAGTCGAATGTTGAAATAGTCATTAGTTGCAGCCCTAATTCAGACCAACCCGAAAAGACCAACAAGTTTGCTGGAAAGATGCTAATGTTTAATTTTGATGTCAAAATGAAATGCAGTGGAACTCATTTTAATGACTCTAACCCTAAATGACTCTATTTTAATGATTAAGAGAAAACTCTTTGTTTTGAGAGACAATACGTTTTTATATGGTGCACTTCCAGCTTTAAAAGAGACTCTGAAGAGCTTGATTATCTGGATCAGCTGTGTTTGATTAGAGTTGGAGCTCCCTCCAGGAATTGTGTTTGAGACCAGCGCTGTAAACTATAACAGTCATTTGGTCTCTGCTGTGTTTTTATATTAAACTTGGTCATTCAAGCAAAAATGTATCTACTAAAGAAAAGTTTTCTTGTATTTTCTAGCTTATGTTTTAATTAGAGGGACTTGCTTAGACATTCATCACTATTTTTATACTACATGTCATTAGTTATTCTAATTTTTGCATGTTTTTACAATCAGATCATCTGTGCCTAATATTTATCTAACTGTAATAGTATTATTTTTAATAAGGCTATTAGTTATGATCTTTAACAGATTTTAAATTTAAAATGTATATTTTCATACATGGTGTTATACCGTAATTCTTGTTTTAGCTTATCTTTTTAAATAAATAAATGTGTGTGTGTGTGTGTGTGTGTGTATATCTAGGAATCGTTATTCACCAAAAAAATTTGCATCGAAAACAATGAATGAATTTTTTTTTTTTTTTTGGAAGACCCTCACATTATTAATTATGGTTTATGCACTGTTTACTGATTATTAAAAATAAAATGTTTTAATAGGTTTTTGTCTATCTCTTTTCTAAAGGCAGACCTCCTGAACTGGCATCCTCACAGGTGAAGCCACCTTTGGCGCCAAATCTTAAATCATCTCTATTGAAAAAACCTGACATAAAAGGCAAACGATTTTCCAGAACTGACCAAAAATCTGTAAGACCCAAAATGATTATTAAATTGGCAGCCAAGAAAGTGACCAAAAAAGAACCAGAACAGTCACAAAAGCCATCTGTGGATAAAGATGAACAATTGAAACAGGGCAGCTGTAGAAAGAGAAATGGCAGGATACTCAGGAACCAGATAGAGGGAGCAATGATCTCCTTAAAGACAGAAAACGCTGAAAATGTTGATGGGGGTTGTGAAGAGAAGGAGATCACTGGAAGGTCAAAGAAGCGTGGTTCCAGTGCTGTAGACAGACAGACAAAGCAGGGCAAGTTAGTGTGGAGTTTAACATTGGTTAAAGGTAAAGAGCGAGCTTCCAGGGTTAGAGACACCCAAAACCAAAGAGCTTCAACAGAATATGCTAAGGCCTACAGGAACAAGACCGAGGGAATGGCTGCTAGTGATCAGTCAGGTGCTGTGTCCTCGAAACCACTGGCCAAACAGAGACGGGGCAGAAGGACAGACGCAAACAAGGAGCCTCTAGAAGCTCTTGATGGAGATGCAGGACTGTCTAGTAACGACAGTTTAAGTTCTTCCCAAAAGAAGCCTTTTGCAAGGCTACGAAGCAAGTTACTGCAACAGGAGGTGCACCACAAAGTTCCTCACAGTCAAGGACAGGCCTCTAGCATGCCAAGAAAGAGGCGGCGACTTGCTGAAGAGACAGACTCGACACATGTGCTGCAACCACTGGAAGGACAGGAACAAGCAGTTGGAGAGATTAAGAAATCCAAGCCTGGAAGACGAGCTAAACAGCCTAAACACTCCACTAGACCAGTTGTTAGTGCTCGGTCTTCTCGGGTCATCAAGGTCCCAAAGAGGTTCATGGATGATGAACGCATGTCTGCTCTTCCAGAACGAGGTTCTCCAAAGAAACCAGCTCTTACTGAGATCCCAACGGACCTCGGGAAACCGAATATTGAGCTCCAAACCCTTCATTCCGGAAGCAAGCCGAAGACTGCACAAGAACCGCTGATCCTAAACAATGATGACAAAGGTGTTTCGGAAAAGGGGCAATCTCAGGGCGGCAAACCTATTTTGAGTTCCTCTAAGATGTCTGGTGGTCCTCGTGGGAGGGGTAGGAGAACAGGCCAATCCACAGACCACTATAAGATATACTGGAAACTGAAGAAGCTCACAGCATGCCTGGCAAAGCGGAGGATGGAGCGGATAGCCAGTGCAAGCTCTAATCGAACAGAAGACGGTGCCGAGGGAGGCACCCATGATGTGGAGGGAAGAAAGTCTGATCTCAAATTGCAGGACATGTATTCTCCAGGAGTAGTGCCAAAAGTAGCCATACATGTCGGGGAACTGTCTGATCAGATGCCGCTTGCATCTTTGGCAGAAGGCCCAGCTGAGGAGAACGGTAAGGCATTTACTGTCATGGTTCGGCATTAATAATCAGCCACTAATGATAATACATTATTTGTAGACTAGCTTTTATGCAAAGAATGCACCCCAAAGTGCTGTACAGTAAAAAATAACAAATAAAAATAGAAGTACTTCGCATGGATATGCAATAATTAATATAACCGAAGAATAAAGATGAAATGCATGTTGTTGTCTTAATAAAGCAAACAACAACTAAAAACCCTCTCCAAATGTTTTGGTCTGTTATTTTCTCCTCCTCCTAACCCTGAGGTCATGTATTCCTTCAGTAGAGACCTCCAGCCTTGAAGGCACCACTGAAACGACTGCACAGAATGCCCAGGTGATGGTGGAGCAGGGTGGAAACACCCAGAGAATGAGTGTTTCCGGGGCCAATAAGAGGATGTTTCACCTGCTGAAGAGAGCAAGAGTCCAACTGATTAAAATCGACCAGCAGAAACAGCTCAAATCAGCTCAGGTCAGAAAACAAACCTCTATGTATCTGACAAGGTCTAGCAATATACATGTAAGATGTTTCCTGAGCATCAGAAGAGCACATTAAAATTATTTCTGACGGATCAGATGACACTTAGGACCGGAGAAATTATGCTGAAAATTCTTCATAATCAAAAGTGTAATCACAGGAAATAAATGTATTCTGAAATATATTCAAATAGAAAATGTTTAAATTGTTCTAATATTTTACAATATTATTATATATTATATTATATATATAATATGATATTGTAAAATATTAGTATATTCTATTTTCTATTTATATCATATATATATATATATATATATATATATATATATATATGATATAAATAGAAAATGAAAATGTTTAAATTGTACTAATATTTCATAATAATAATAATAATAATATGTACTAATATTTTATAATAATATTTTATAATATTTTAATATATGGTAAACATAAAAGACCCCATAACTTAGTATGAAGATTGATTTACATTTATTTATTCTTTTATTTAGTTTTAATTTTTTATTTTTTTGTCTTCTAAAGACATTTAGGTTACATTTTATTTTAGGGTGTCTTTGTTTCAGTGTAATTATACATTTTAAATGTTGAATGAACTATATGTCCAATATGTTAGGGGTTTGGTTAAGGGTTACTTGCATGTAATTGTGCATAATTAATTGTTATAATAATAGTAAGTACGTGTAACGTAACAAAGACACCATAAAAAAAAGTTTTACTGACATATGTCTGTAGCAATAGCCAGAATTACACTGTATGGCTCAAAATTATTGATTTATTTTTTTTTTTAAATGCCTAAAAATCATAAGGATATTAAGTAAAGATCATGTTCCATGAAGATATCTTGTAAAATTCCTGCCTGCTTTTTTATTATACATTGCTAAGAGCATTATTTCGGACACATTTAAAAGTGATTTTCTCAATATTTAGAATTTTTTTTTTTTTACACCCTCAGATTTTCAAATAGTTGTACCTCGGACAAATATTGTTCAGTTGCAAGGCATTCATAAGGGATTAGTTAATGATCAACTAATCATTTACTAAATATTCATAAGCAATTAATAAGTGATATGCTAGCAATTTATGTAT
>JAUMHI010000211.1:4729-18407 GCA_032359435.1 Enteromius unitaeniatus | reverse complement strand
GACTTCAGAGGTTACAGCGCAAGAGGAGACTGTCGAAGCCGCTCGGAAGACCACGCATTCATCCCATCGCTGAAGGATCCAAGGTCAAAAGAGGAAGAGGAAGACCACGCAAGTACGGAGCCAAATCCGGTTCACAAAGCAGCGGAGCCAAACAAGCCAGCGTCGAAAGTAGCCTTGATTCCGCCAACGGTCCTCCACGAAAGAGAGGGAGGCCTGCCGGCTCGTTGAAGAGAAAGAGGGGTCGCCCCGCAGGTTCTACCAAGGTTACCAAGATCGCCAGGGCCTCAGACGGAACCCCAAAGAGGAGAGGACGCCCTCCAGGCTCTCCCAACAAAGTCAAGAAGATTCAGCGGCCCGAAGGACCTCCTCGCAAGAGGGGCCGGCCCCCCAGCTCTGGTACCGGCACCAAAGTGAAGGTCGTTCAGCGAAACCCTGACGGATCTCCTCGCAAGAGAGGCCGACCTCCAGGTTCAGGCAAAAAGGTCAAGATTGTCGAAAGGAAAGACGGTGACACTCCCCGCAAGAGAGGCCGGCCTCCAGGCACCGGAAAAGTCAAGGTTGATGCCGCAGAAGGTGGAGAGACGGGAGGAGAGAACGCCGATGGCGCCGCTCCACGCCGTAAGAGAGGACGTCCGAGCAAAGTCAGACTCGCAGTGGTGCTGGAGAAACTCCCCGCGGCATCGGCAGAGGAAGACGAGGAGGAGACCGAGGCACCCTCTCCCAAACAATCCCGCACCTCCGATGATTCGTCACAGAATCCAAACGATGACGATGAAGACGCCCGGGCGAGCGAGAACGACGCGGACCCAGAAGACGAAGAGGAAGACGAAGAAGACGCCATTGATTGCTCGAAAGTGAACAACACAAGCGAAAATGAGATGGTGGGCAAATTCAAAAAAAAGAAATGAAAAGATAAGGGGCTTCATTAAAAATTGGTGGGTATATTTTTCGAAGGGTTTTAATAGGCTATGTCAATAATGTTTTTGCCTTTTTTTTTTTTTTTTATCTGACACAGTGTGCTTTTGATGTTGCCTGCCATGCCAGATTGTATTTTTTCATTTCTCTCTCTTCTATTTTGAAGCTCATTAACCGAAGTGTTTGCTCACAGTCTGATTGAGCACAATTGATTTTTTTGTTAATATTATTTCTTTTTTTGTTTTGCATGGGGGAAAAAAAATTGTCTGCACAATTTGAAGCATGCAAACTCGAAGGACAAGTATGTAGCCTGTGAACACCGTGGGATCCAAAAAGATGATGCACAATTAACGGTTCCATTGAAAACCTTACCATGCTAGAAACAACTTATTTGTTACCAATGGCTTGTGCCAATAATTTCAGAGCGACTACCAAACCAGACTGTTTCAGATCCTCGGACCTGTGCTGTAGTCTGTGTGCATGGGATTTTAAAGTACTCCAGGCTCATTTTTAAATGTTAAATTACCCAGACGGTTTTTAGTCGTAGTGGAAGCCTGCAGCTCTGTCGAGGAGGAGGACGCTTTCAGCGTGTTTTTGCTGTAGTTTTTATTTCTTTTACCATTGTCTGCTCATTCATACTTCAACTCCCGCCAAGTTCAGTGTTTTATAGTGAAACAGTCTTATTTCATGCTTCGTATCATCAGATCTTCATCTGATAGTTCGCTCATATATAGGTGTCGAGTGCTTAGTTTACAACAAGCCCTCATTTTTGCTCAAATATTGTGATTGCTTCGTTTTTAAGACATGCTGTTGTTTTTTCAAAATGTGAATACATACAAATTTTCGCTTCGACAATAGGCTCATGGGTCCTGGTTTTTAATTTTCATATCATTTATGGCTTTTATATACATCTCTCGTTGCTCCTGTCTTTTTGAGCTTTTTCTCATGTAACCGTTTTTGTTTTTCTTCTTTGGTTCGCTTAGTTTGTGTAAAAGCGTAGCGCTCTCTTGCTATAAACCGTAGATCTCGTCTTGATTAATTTTCATGTATGATTTAGTTTTAATCTGTATGTACCAGTAGAGGCTGAAAACAGATTGTTTTAGCGGAGATCTTGCATCTAGAAATGTTCTTTCATGTTACTGTTAAGACATGATGGTTCGATAGACATTAAGTGCATTTCATGTACACGCTTTATAATTAGTTTGTGCTGTAGTACGAAACATTTCTGTATCACTGCTTTGTATGATTCATTTCACTTTGTGATTTGGATGAGCATTGTTGCTGATTAATAACCGATTAAATCATGCCATATTCAGCAAGTCTTCTGCTCTTCATTTGCTGGAGGTGTGTGTGTGTGTGTGTGTGTGTTTTCAGAGTTCTCCTACGGCTCACAAATGAAAAAAAATTAAAGTCACACAGGGGAGGAGCGAGTAACAGCATCAGCACTTTATTAGAATCAGCACATGGTGGGCAAGCAGACATGCTTTAAAATGAACCAGGAGTTAGCAGCTTGTCTCCAAACGCTCAGGGACTGTTATTTTACGCGTCTCTGCAGCACATATTTACAAATGAATAGGTTGCATAAAACACACAATGTAGTCAGGATTGCTTTTTTAAGGGAATAGCGTTCACTGCCCTGCTTTAGGGTTACAGTGTGGGTCAGTGTTGGATGTCAGGGATATTATTCACACGTGATGATCTTGCATTAAATTCTACATCAACATTTTCATCGTTTTAGGTGCTGGACAATATGTCCTTAATACCCTAAAAATATCCTAGTGTTAAAGTGCCTGTATATCTTACACAAACACATGCAGAGGTACGTCCCTGAACATCTCCAGCGCTGCTCACACAGTTCAAATTTACAAACATATTCATTTCTCTCTCGGTTTGCATATCAGCAGTGGTTCATTCAGCCCAAAGACATGGTGTTGCAGTAAAGTCCGGAGGTGCGAGGGGTTAATATGATCAGGATATGAATTTCACAAATTTGTTTAATGGTCACATTTAATTTAGCAATAAATAAATTGAATTTTTGGCCACGTTTGATCACAATGATCTTCAATATATATAAATATAAAAAAATCTGCGTTAAAATGTTATATCTTTATTTTACATCACTTAGCATTAATGTCACATTTTTCCACATATCCCTGTTTTTTCCTCCAGACTCAACATCAAACAGCAAAAGTGATGATTTGTGATCATATTCCCCTTATGATCCTCAAAACATCCTACAATCTTTCTTATACGCTTTTGAAATGTTTTCAAACCTAAAATGAGTGATAAAAATTGCGCCGTCGATTTTTGAACGTCATCATGATACAGAAGGAATTAACCTCTTAAACCAAGTCAGTGTAAGACATCTAATGCTCTAAAATCATTCGGGTCTATAAAGGTTTGTATTAAGTGGAAATAAGTTGCTTCTAGGAGTCTCTATATGGAGGAGGTTAAAACACATTCCTGTCATTTCTCCTCGCAGTTACACTGAACTCTAACGGTAGGAGTAAACTGGGTAAACTAGTACACTTTGACTTGATCCTAAACTTAACTGAACTTTGCGTTTCCTTTTCCCTCTTTCATTTGGACCAGCGCTGCAAATCTACATTATAGCATCACCTGTTTTTTATTTATTAGTTTTATTTTTTTGGCCTGAAAGGGGCCAGCACATTCTCCAATCTGATACCATAAGTAGATATTCATAACCGAAGGAGTTTTGGAGTAAGCTCGGACACTGTTGCAAAGCACTCAAGAGAGGTACAAAGAAATGCAGTGACAGACAAAGGGAGGGAGAGGCACTGCGTCAATGACTGCACACACACACACACACACACACACGCACGCACACACTCACACACACACTGGATTCAATGAAAGGCATTGGTGGGGAGAGAAGGAGGGGTGGAGTTCACACAAAGCCAGAGTCTCCAGTCCTTGTGCGTCCCACGAGAGGCTCAGTAGTAGAAGTACACTGTCGGAACAGACAAGAAAAGAGAAATAAATCACTGCGGGTGATTCAGGATTAAACCGGGCTTTTATATCCGACTAACTAGACCTAGAGCAGCTGATCTTTGATTAGCAGCTGCAGCCCGAAATAGTTTTTTCTTATCTACATCATTACATATTAGCCTTTCTAGTCCTAAAATTCACTGTGGCAGCAAAACTGAATACTAAAAACATCGTTTTTAAAGTTTGATTAACAAATAAATCACCAACACTGATGAGTGTGTGTAACATTAATTAGCTTCTACTCACTGAAAACGATGCCCATCAAGATGACCCCAATAATTCCCATCATGATCATCATCTGTGAGAGAAACAGAGAGCCTGAATCAGTTCTGTTTGAGAAATAAGATTACATGAATAACTATGACTACTGCTCACTCTTTCATATAACGATAATACAGAAACATCACAGGAATGTGCCCGCTTCAAGCGCCAATATTTTTCTCAGAAGTATACCCTAGTTAAGTTAAGCCAGCAGAAAGAACGATAAAACAATCTAGTTTGGATGACAAAGAGAGAATGAGAGAGATTAAAAGAGGAGAGTTTCAATAAAAGACATCTTCGTGGAGTAAGAAAGAGATGTAGGAACGAGAGAGAGAGGGAGTGATTCGAGCGGGTTACATCACAAATCACATCTGGCTTTTAATCCAGAAACACTGTAATCCAGATTGGGACTAGAAGCCCCCTCCCCCCGCTCCGGCTCTGAGATGTGATTGGACGGCAGCTGCTCGGCCATCTGGGGCGGGGGGGAGGGGGTAATGAATTGCTGCTGTCTGGAGGAGGAGGAGGTTAGGGGGGCTTATAAATCTACACCGAGGGGACGGATTGACAGAGAGCTGGATGGAGAGATAAAAACGAAATATGCAAAGTGAGGCCAGACGGACAAGACCTTCACGACAGGATCTCAAGAGCCTCCACCTTCAGTGCTACACCTTTTCTTACGAGGAAAAAATCATTCAATTCAATTACTCTTCTTATATCCATGCCGTGCGTTATAATGTTCCTTCTATTGCTAGATGATGAATGTAGTTCTGCTGCTAGTTAGAAAGCTCCTGCGTCAGTACTGCGCCTCCACGCTCGCCAGCGCTGAGAATTATGGGCCGGACTGCATTCAGGTTATATCCAAATGAGAACGCTTCTGCTGTAGTGTTGAGTCAGCTTTGGCCCGTGACACATCTTTACTGCTTTACTGTAGAAAACCATTCAAGTGTTTTGAGAGAAATTCGAAACTCGTGAAACTAGAGATTTCTGGGAAAATTCACTGCATTCATTTATATATCTAACGATGATCTATGCTCATTACCTGTGTGTATAATCAGTTGGATTTTTGAATATTATAAGCAACATCTAAGGTCTCTTTAACAAATGCTTGATAAAATGTACATGTAAAGTGAAGCTGACGGCTCACAGAAGAACGGTTTTACATTACAAATACATTCTTAAATTAGGTGAGATGTGTTTAGTGTTCAGTGAATTCATCTGAACTATATATCTTTGTAATATGTATAATTTAAATCTCATAGGACTCGAGAACCCACCTTCATGTTCTTCCACCAGTACTTGTTCTTCAGTTTGGCAGCGCTGCTCTCGAACTGTGATGCTCCGGCCTGCAGCGCGTCTGCCCGGTCGTCCAGCTCCGAGAGCTTCTGGTCTCTCTCCAGAACCTTGTCCACGTTCACACGCATGATATCAACCACCTGAACACAGACAGAGGAATCACTGAGATTCAATGTGAAACTGAAAGACATTTTCTGAATGGAAAGAACGTCTTTAATAAACACTTAACATCAGAAGCAATTTTAGGATGAATATTACATGAGAGACTAGGACCTCAGAATGTGAGAGCATTAAAATATATGCATCTCACTTCATGTCGCTTTGATAAACTGTAGTCTGAATGGTTTTCAATATATATGAAAATGTTCAGGAAATCAGGCAATGTTAAGCTTTACTAGCTAGACATCTTTGAGCCACCGGCCTGCACTCCAAAGTTCAAAGTGCACCTTCTGTCTACATTTTACTCATAATAAAAAAATGTTTTTTGAAGTCAAGACTCTAGTCCAGCATGTACTGGAAGGGTTTACCTCATCCACTTGGGCCTGTGTCTGTTGGAGACGACGGTTGCTGGTGAGGTTGGGAGGTGCGGCGGGAGGGCCTCCCTCACCCTCCGGGGCCCCTGGGGCTCCAGGGCTTGCATTGGCATCTGGGGCAGACCTGAGGGAATAGGAGACGGGGGTTGAACAGCACATTTTTTGGTCCTTCAGGGTTTCCTCTGCAGCACAGACTCACTCAGACACATGAGACTCTTCAGCCCCTCCAAACAAATATTACATGATAATAATGTTACATTCGAGCACAACAACGCATGAATAAATAAATCAGAATTAGGCATCGGTTCAGCCCATGGTGCAATTAAAGCTCATATGTATAATGTGCCATAAAAGCTTGGTTTGTTAATTATACACACTTAACGCACATCCTATGAAATGAATTTTAAAGGTGCGAGTGTACAATTATCAGTGCAAGGTGTTCAGTAATACAATAAAAACAAAAGGGTTATATAGTTTTATCCCATCTGAGAAAAAAACAACTAATAAACCAACCCGGGGAGATAACCATAGCAACCCTAACTATAACCATAACTTTGTTGTGATTAGCAAGACTTTGGAAAGACGACGTTAAGGCCCCGCGCGTAATGACTGCTGTGACGTGTGTGTGAAGGACAGGTGAGTGTGTTTCCGCTGAGCTCCGGCAGAGGGAGCTTCTGATGGGTCAAGCTCTTAAAAGAGGACACATTTTACAACTTAAACCTTTGCTGAAAATACCACAGATAGCGGAATAAATAACCCCAACTGGTACATCAATACATATCAGCCATACAAAAACTCAGCACATACTGAATGAATAAGAGCTTTTGTTTTTAAGCATACTTTATTTAGTTTGAAAATAGTGGAAATGTTGTACTCACATTTTGCTGGCAGGTGCTTCATAAAACACCGTCGTCACCAATGATGGAGAGAGAGAGAGAGAGAGAGAGAGAGAGAGAGAGAGAGAGAGAGAGAGAGAGAGAGGATTAGTAGTCAAAAGCCAAACTTCTTATAATAACGATAAAAACATGCACAAGGCAGAAAATCCTCTACGTATTTCTCGCAATATAAGCTCTACATCAGTGCAGTATATATATTCCCTGATGATGATGATGATGATGAAGCGATGTCTAGACCGCGTCATCACTAAAAGTGCTGCATTACCGAAAGAGCCTCGAAACACCGATTCCGTTCCGTTCAGAGCTTCTTCAGTTCCTCTGACTCACTGCGACTCTATATCCTCGAAAAAGATCTCTATATACGCAGTCAAGTGACGACTTAATAAAAATGACACGCTTCAACTTTTGTGAGGCTGTTAGAAATATCAGTTAAAGCCAGAGACATGAGCGCTTGAAGAGAACGGATTAAAACGACCTGGACGAAACAAATACTAGTCCTGCCGTCTCTGCATGAAAGTGTATGTATCCCAGAGTGAGAGAGAAGGGGAGGGGATGAGAGAGAGAGAGAGAGAGAGATCACGAACACTCAGTGACTCTCTCTCTCTCTCTCACCCCCGCCCCTCGCGGTACGGTTAACGGGACAGCACTGCGGTGCTTCAGCATAATGTAGCTACACTAACCCCCCCCCAACCAGAGGCCTGGGTTAGAAAGGAAGAGAAGCACAAAAAATGGGTGTAACAGGCCAGCATCGTCTCAGAGCTCTCTGCTCAAATACACCTCACTCCAACAACTTTTAAGATATGATGATGTGTTTGATGTGAGCGGCATGCAAATCCCTCTGAGCTGTGACGTGACATCTTTATCTTAAATGCAATATGCCTAAATTATCCAAACTAGACGCTGAAAGCTCTTTAGGCAGAAATATAGGTTAGCATTAGTGTGTTTTGGCTGCATAAGCAGCAAGCGGAAGCAGAGCAGCTCAGCAAAGAGCTGGAGACGGTCGCTGTGGCAACAGCATCACTGGAATGACTGCTGAGCTCACAGCAGCAATCAAAGAGAGAAATACTCGGCTCTGTGCCCAAACTACGGCCAAAGAGCTGACCGCTAATGACAAAACTGACTCGATCAACAAACTTCATGAGTTGGAAACTCAGTTTCCAGTTTTTCCTGGTATAGTGGATGAAATATTTCGTCATCAAATTAAACATTTTCCATACTGTACAAGCGCTTAGGTGAAGGTTTCATTGCTGGATTTAATATTCTGTAAGCTAATGGACTCAAGAAAGCATTCAAAACCGTTTTTGTTAACTCAAGACACGTCTGTAAAGATGATTTGATGTTCACTGTCAGTAAATCACACTATTCCACAATATTCACCTTCAATAATAAGAATGCTTTTCTGAAGTGGCAATTTCACTAAAAAGTTTCACAACATTAGGGTATTTTTTCAAATGTTTAGTTAAATTTAAGTACTATTATTAAATGTGTTAAATAAAGAATAATTATAAGCTTATAACATATAAGCGACACATTTCCTAAAAAACATTCTTCCTCTCAATCAATGGTTTATAATTAATGTTCAGGTAAGAAAACATAAGCTACATTAAAATAAGATGAAAGAACGAGAAATGTTTTCAGTAAAATAATTTATTTTCAGCTTGTCCATCTTAATATCTGTACACAGGTTTTCATTTTCTGATTTGAGACCATCTTTTCAAGTTTTATTGATCTGGATATACAGAATCAGAACAATCTTATATTTAGAATTAATATTGCACAAAAACATTCATAACCCGTCAGCAGAGTTTAGAAGCCCTTTTCTATCACAGAACCAACAACTGTGTTCCTGTGTTTGCAGGAATAAAATCCCCCAGATTCACATTCTATTCATAAACATTCATTTCAAGTACTGTTCTTTTTTGACATCAACCACTTTATTCAACATCATATTACAAACCAGGACTTTGGTCCGTGTTGAGCCCATGTCCTTCGACTGTAGTAAATGTCCTGATATCACTAAGTTCTGTACACCGCAGTATGATATTCTATGAGTGAAGGATCACAGAAGCAGCTCTATTGTCTCCATGGTTTACGTCTATAAGAACATATCTACAACTACTGCAGGAGCTGCTCATGAGAGACGGTATTAGCTTTATGATGAACTCGATAAATAACGAAACAAAACACAAGATAAAGCAAACAAAAGAGCATACCGACTCAAAATAAGACTAAAAAAATAAAAAATAAGTCATTTGTTGATATTTAAATATTTTAAAAAGTAAATCCGGTGGTTTTGATGTAAATAAATCTGCTCTTTTGGTTTCTGACTCTGGTTTAGAAGTGCTTATATTCAAATAAACAATGAAATCCAAACGTCTGAAAAAATAAATGGCTTGGAAGTTGAGCTCTGAGAGAGGAATACTTTCAGCAGCACTTTACATCTTCAGTCATAAGAGCCTAAGACTCTCACACCGACTCCTGACCTAACTCACTGATTGCTTTAGGCCTTTATTTACACTGACGTCATTTCACATTCCTGTGTGTGTGTTTGAGGCAGATGCACTTTAAAAATGATCTTTGTAAACTGTTTTTGTAACCTGGCCCTCAAAACACTCAGCTGAGCATCTGTTACTAATCTTACTGCAGCTCAGAATAACTCAACATGAAAGACCAGGAAACACAAATAACAGACATAACCAATGATCAGTCGTCTGTCCTTCACCCACGACACTAAACCACTGGATGAAGAAGAAAATAAGCCACACATTTCTCTTCACACTGAAAACTGCTCTCAAAATGATCTCCATCTATTAAAATATGATCGATTCTATCATATCCATGAACTGCTAAGTGCTTGTTGAAAAATTAATAACCTGCTCTTATTATTCAAATCTCCAAGTTTAAAAAACTCTTTGCTGTGGGTAATGGGGGGGGGGGGGGGACTGTTTTCCATATTTAATAAAGTATATAACTAGCAATTCAAATGTTAAATTCTTTTTGGTTAATTTAGTAGAATTCATATATTGCTTCATATATAACTTTAATAAACGCTTGATTACTGTGAAAGATTTCAGGTGATTGCTTAATTGTTTTCTTTCTCTGTTTAAAAAAACCTTTTTCCCGATCATCTAACAAAAGCTAGTTTCTTTTGACATCACTTCTCAGGAAATGACATCATATTATAATGAAATGCCTTTTTAACACTATTAACATTAGCAGCTAAAGGGTAATACATGACAGGAACAACCCTGGTGTTTATCTGCATAGAAATAAATAAAATGATGTAATGAAGAAAGAGTGATTATAATGCTAGGTGCTGGAAGAGCAGAGATTTAGTGGAGTATGACCGGTGTTGTCCAGGAGAGGGCACACACTGAGGATCTGACTGCAGCACAGTCTGTTATCAAACCATAAGCTCCATACGCTTCCAACCGCAGCTATTTGTGTAGCGCTGGAGGGATATAAACGCCGTGGTCCGGGACAGAGTTCGACTGAGAGTCATAATACGCTTCAGCGCTGTCAGAATTTGCCGCAGTTGCTTTTTTCCTCTCCTTCTCTGCATTCTCTCCCTCCTCCACAGAAACCAGCAGAGGGGATCTTCTGTGAAGAAGAGAGATGTACTGAGTGACAGAGCATGTGTTCTTTCTCTCCACGGAAAGAAACGCACCGGGCAATAATAACATTAAGAATGCACTTTTACTCAGTTTTCACGTTTTTATCCAAAGACTCTGAGACAATCACACTTTCAGCTGAAGATCATTTAAAGGAATATTTCACCTAAAAATTTAAGTTCTGTCAAAATAGTCTTTTTAAGAAGTTATTTATGAGAAGTTCTGACCTGACTACATGATCATCATGATTATCCTTGTGTGTGTGTGTGTGTGTGTGTGTGTGTACCTGTCTCCGCTCTGAGTGATTAATCTTCTGCAGGTCTCCATCTGAACATCCAGGCCTCTTTTCATGCTGCACATCTCCATATATTCATGTAAATGCCTGTTCATATCAGACTTAGCCGTTGCCAACTCCAACTACATACAAACACAACACAAACTTCAAATAACAAAAGATCCCACTTTCTCTCTCTAGAAGAGATGCCCTTTCAATCCAACATTGTCAAGAAATCTCTCGATGTTGTTGGCCTTGCTCGATATAAAAGCTGTTGTGTGTTTGAGGAAAGAAAAAGACATCTCTTTACCTCTATTTGGTCAATGGTGTCTTGATATTCTTTTTCACGGGACTTGAAAAGGGACTCTGTGTCTTTTATCACTTTCTCGATGGACTCCTCCTGCTGCGTGACACCAAAGAAAAACTGTTAACGCTTTGAGAAGCTCTTTCTCTACATGACGGAGATATTGAGCAGAGCGTGAGACATTCAGATGAAATATATCAATTTGGTTAAAACGGCAACTCAGTGTTTTTTGTCCTTCGCTTGCCTTTTATAAAAAAAACTGATGAGACAACAAAAACCACCGAAGCGTAGCATGAGCGCTTTCATATTACACTGGTGTGACCGCCGCGGTTTATTCTGTGTCTGCTCAGAAGATTTAACAAAATGAGACAGAATAATGTATAAATCACACCTTTGTCTTTGAGTCTTTTTACTACAATACTGTACTTGATTTAAATAGATATACTGGTTGTTTAAACGACTGTGTGTTTATTAATATATATGCATGTTTTTTGCTATTTTAGGCTAAACTGGATCTATTTTATACATAGATCCTAATCTAATCTAATCTAATGTAATCACTCCATCACTGAAGCTGAACTCTGTCAAAGACGAGCGTACTTCTCCTTGGTTCTCCACACTGAAGCTGTATCCTGGAAAGTCTTCCCAGAGCAGCAGAGTTTCCTCGGTCTCTTCCCACGCTAGACTGTCACAGTCATCCTCAAACTCACTCTCACGCCTGTGGCATACCAACACACATGAACTAAAATCATTAGAAACGCTCAGTGTTCAAATCTTCAAGTGTGTGATCTTGATGATAACAGCACTACACAGAATGCACACTATCACATTAATAGACCACTTCTTTTCGTTAAAATACTAATGTGCATATAACATCTGGCTAATTGAGATGTAGTTTATTACGTATGAGTATCCCAGCACTCATTATTCTCACTATCATTCTCTGAAATTCCAGCACCACTTACAATTGGTTGAGCATCCTCTGCATCTCCTCATTGATCTGATTGGCTGATGAGCAACCAAGCTCCACCTCCTTATTCCCGCTCTCCTCACTTTCGGAGATGCTTGCTGGATCATCGCTGACCGTCTGTGGAGCTGGTTTCCGAGGGCGGCGGGTAAGGGTTGACGGGGGTGTGGCTGCTTGCTAGAAAACAGTAATATACAGTATTCAGTGTCACATGATCATTCAGAAGTTATTCTAATAAATTAGGATTAGGGTTAAATTAGGGTTCTATGCTGGCTGTGCACAGAGACTAGAAAGTGAGGCAATTCTACCAATACCTCACAACCTTTAAGATTAAGTTAGGTTTAAGGACGATAAGCTTCGACTGGTTTCAGGAGGTGTGGATTAAAGGAGAAACAATAATGTACAGTATGTGGAAAATCATGTGTTTTTTTGCACCTTAAACCACATAAACACATTACATTCAACAGAGTAATGTTCTTTTTATCAACATTACATATTTAGCAATGACTTATGTAACTCTGGAGCACAAAAGCAGTCATAAGTAACAAAGGATGTTTGTAGCAATAGCCAACAATACATTGTAAGGGTCAATTTTTCTTTTATGCCACCAATAATTGAGATATTAAGTAAAGATCATGTTCCATGAAGATATTTAGCAAATTTTCTAACATAAATATACCGAAGCTAAACTTTTGTTTAGTAATATGCATTGCTAAGGACTTTATTTGCACAAACTTAAAAATAATTTTCTCAATATTTGGACTTTTTTGCTCCCTCAGATTCTAGATTTACTAATAGTTGTATCTTAGTCAAATATTATCCTATCCTATCAAACCAGACATCAATATTGTATAAATCTGGTATAAAACATGAAAAAAGATCATTTTTAAAGTCTTTGAGAAAGGCGGAATGGTAAAGAAACCTACAGAAAATAAGGCATGCTTGTGTCTAATACATTTCATGCAAACCTGGAAGATCTGAATCATGTCTTCACAGTTTCTCTGCTGGGCTACATCACACAGACGAGCGGTGATGTCAATCCTGCGACAGATGTCCATGTCCACTTTCATGGCCTTCTCCTGAATCTTACTGTCCAGATCAGAGTGATTCTACAGGGAAGAGGAGATGCGGAGACATTTGTGGGACATCGCTCGACTGGAACAAACAACATTGGCTAAATGAGGTATTTTTTAGGTCAGGTGAATGTTGTCATTAACTCACATTACTCATGAGGCCTTTAAACAGAACCAGCTCTGCTTTAAGCTGCTTAACCCTCAGAGCAAGTTCATCCTGACACACCTCGCTCTCCTGCAGGTCCTGAAACACACACACACACACACACACACACACACACACACATCAGATGCAGCATAGACAGTGGGAAAGCTCTTCAATTAATCAGTCTTATTTTTATTAACTTATAAAAAATTGATTAGGTTCTACCTCTTCAAGCTCTCCAACTTTTTCCTGTAGATCCACCCGCATTGTGTATTCCTCTTCCCATCTAGAACGATTAATAGAAGCAGAATTGGCAAACTATTCTTTGATCAAGCTTTGATCATTCATGAGACCTTAAAAAACAGATTGTAATGAATTTTACTATGGCTTCATTACA
>JAUMHI010000210.1:446689-473611 GCA_032359435.1 Enteromius unitaeniatus | reverse complement strand
TGTTCCCAAGTATTAATAAATGTTTAAACTTTCAGCTCCGTGTCCGTTCGCTCCCTTGCTCCGCTGAGAAGCGCGCATGCACGCAACATTAGCGAAGCCGATCGTTACAGGTACACAGTAAATACAATCCAAGGGCAAAAACAAAAGTGGTAGTCAAAAACAGGCAAGGTCAGCAACAACAGATCAAACATGTGGCTAGACGAGAGTACGGCAGTGCAAATGGACCGTGGCGACACACAAACACGTCCGGGTTATATACATATATAAAACTAGGTCAGAGGGTGTAGCCAACGTTGAAACACCATGACACCAAACAAGGGGGGCGGAGACATAAGTGGGAACCGTGACAAGATGGGCGGTGACAAGAGTACATTGAAAGAAGTCCATGAATGAAAACAGACACAAAACATACACACACGGTTTGCAGGGAGCTGGATTGCCATCAGCAGGCTGGCACGTCCAGCTGATCATGACAACTGGCACATTTTAAAGAGGCTTTTTGACTAGAGGCCAGAGCATATCAATGCATCTCAATGGTAACTTTCATTTTTCACATTTGCTATTGTTGCTGTTTTTTTAATGTGCATCACCATTCAGGAGTTTGGGGTCAGAAAGCGTTTTGCTCAACAAGTCTGCATTTATTTGATAATAAAAAAACAGTACAATTGTGAAATATTTTTACAATTTCAAATGGCTGCTTTTTTATTGTCATTTATTGCAAAATGTAATGTATTCCTGTGATCAAAGCTTTCAGTAGTCTGCCACATGATCCTTCAGAAATCATTGGTTTCAGACATAGGTCTTTGTGGTATAAACCTCCTGCTGCCTCTTTTTCTGGAATGAATGAAATCTCCATGAATTGTTGAGTCACTGTCTTCAGCCACGGGCTCCTTGTGAAACTCAGAATCAAAGCGTTCAGTGTAAGAGCCCGTTCATCCGCCCGCGCCTGTTCTTATTAAACCTGAAACCTGCTCTTTGCAGCCAACATCCCAATCAATGTTCCACACACACGCTGCGAGGCGTCATAACAGAGTCTCCGGAGATCATCCACGCGTCACCATCGGCGCGACGCCACCGCTGAATATTTCATGTCAACAAACATGTCAGTGAGCGTATGGGACAAGCAGGCAACAGGAACGACATGCAGACTCGAGCGGAGGACGAGAGCGAGAGTTTTCACGCAGGCGGATAGCACAACAGATTCTCTTACATCAGTTGTGACAGTCAGACACCTGTTCAACGCGCAGCGCCCAGTACACCTGATATATAACCCTTAAATAGGCACAGAGATGTGTAAGAACGGCATGCAGCATGCACGCTGTGTGCATATGTTCAGGTAAACAGACGCCACGGTTTTCCGAAACCCTACACATACCCTACCCATACAGTCATCGTACAACCATTTGTCTTGATAATTAGCTGTAGTTGCATCACTATAAATAACCATTGAAACTGGCAGCACTGCAGTTCTTCCTTTCTATCATGAGAAACCAACACTTCATGTATGGAGGTTTTTGCAGCAATGCCATTGATTCCAGGAATGTTAAATGTTCTTCACTGAACCAAGAGTGTAGATTTAAATCATATGCACATGCGTAATTATGCAAACGATCTTGCAACAAAATCATATTTTATTAGCCATAATCTAAAAAGTTACATATCTTACAAATACAAATTAATCAGTACAACTGCTCAAATTGCAAAAATATGCGAGATTACAGCACTCAGTAATTCAGCAAATTAGATAAACAATAAAATAATTTTGTACTGTTCAGTTTCATTAATATATCAGTTCTCTTATTCTGAATACAGTATGCTAATTTAATGTACACTGTACCATTAAAGAAAAACTCCACTGTTTTTCCACATTCCACTATTTTCTTCCCTCAACGGAAGAGCACTTCGCAGCACTTCGACCTCGGTGCAGTAATATCATCACTCCTGGTTGTATCGATAGAAGTGAGATGAAGAGGGGAGTGATGATATTTTATGGAGTGATGATATTACTGCGCCGTGGTTGAAGTGCTCCGAAGTGCTCTCCCGCCATATATTATAGTTATCTTTTTTAATCCGCCACGTTTTATTTTGTGTCAGCATACTTACTCGTGTAACTAGCCATGCAACCATCTTTAATTAGAGAAACTCGTCTAAGTTGAGGAAAGAACATAGAGGAATTTGGAAAAATGGTGGCATTTTCCATTAAAGAGTTGATAAGATTCCTTTAAAAAAAGTCTCTTATACATTTCAAGCTTGCATTTATTTGATCAAAAATACAATAATAACAGTATTGTGAAATATTCTATATTCAAATAACTGTTTCCTCTAATGCATAACTGAACTGTCAACATCATTACTCCAGCCAAGAGACATTTCAGATTTTTATCAATTTTGAAAACGCTTGTGCTGCTTTAATTTTTTATAAACATTTTTGGTGGAAACTGTGATTCTGTGAATAAAAAGTTCAAAACATTGGAATTTATTTGGAAAAGGCTGAATAAAAGTATTTTTTTCCTTCTTAAAAATCGTACTGCCCCCTACATTGCTAGTTCTCTACATTGCATGCGTGTGTAGCGTGGGTCTCGGCTCTTAGCGTTAATTTTGTCTGTGTAACAGCGATTCAGAGTTGACTGGATGCTTCTGCAGACCGAGGCGCGCCGTGAAACCCAATCTCACCCCATAATTGGCAGGGATGGATCTTTAACAAGAGGGAGAGACGTCAAAATGAAATTACTCTCTCTGGTTGTGGCTGTGCATGATGGTCCTGTTGATTGTGAATTTTTTTTAAAGGCTTCTTTCACACCTCATTGGATTTCAATTAGCAGGTGATAAGGGCCCTCATTGTCGCCGCTAACCGGCTGCACTCCCTGACATTTCACCAGCAGGGTGGAGAGAATTCATTTCCATCCCTTGCTTTTCCTCTTTTCTTCAGCTCTAAAGCAAAGACATGACCAGTGACGAGTGAGTACAGGAGCTCTGACAGCTCCATCACCTTTGGTAAATCTGCGCGGATGGACGGCTGCCATCTCAAACAAAGAGAGAGAATTATTACGCTCTGCATGATAAAATAATAACACGTATAAAAATCTCCAGATCAACTGAGTCTGTGCTTCTGCATGTGGCAGTTTCAAGGGAAATAACGATGCGGGATTGGCCCAATTACTCAAACAGAAGATTCAATTTAAATGTAAAATTATATCTGTTCGACGGCCCGGCGCGTGGCGTTTGAAGAGCTCCTTGAAAAACACAAGCAGAAGTGGAATTCCTAATTAAATGCAACACAGCGAAGGGGGAAAAAATGATGCGTTTACAAGCGCCACTAACCAAAAATCCATCAACAGATGCTTTTCCTCAGAATAAAGATGAAGCTTCGAAATAGCGACGTGATTGGGAGGGAAGCGTCGCCGAATCTGACAGCAAGGTGAGAGGCAGATGGAATAGGTGGTCTGTAACCAAAACCTCACCAGCAGGATCCTGACAACGTCTAAAAATGCGCTGAAACGAGGGGAAGAAACATATCCTGCCTCAAAGAACAACTAGAATGACAGATGTCTCGCTAAAATCAGCAGCTGTACCTTAGATGTGTGGCAAATGAAAGGTCTTTTTGCGGGAGAAAAACAGACGTGACGTAACCTCTAGCGAGCAAGAGTTAAAACCAAATCCGGTTTTGGTCCCAATTCTTTAAAACTGTGACATTTATAGGGGGATTGTATTCAGTGTTTGGTTTCTTGAGCAGATCAAATCTCCTGATCCAGATATTAAATTCAAAACATGTATTTTCACTTTCAATGAACACATGCAAAAAATTGTCACAAACAGTAGTCATATAGGCATCACATATATATATATTATTGGGACTGCCTAGATTGACTAGTTAGTTAGCACATGCCGTAAAGACATTTTTAAAGCTATAGTTTACCCAAAATTGACAATTACTGTCCTATTTTTTGCCATTCACATTAAATTCAAGATACTGTCTAACCTGACAAAGGCCCATCGTCCTTTCATTGGCGCTAATGCAGCTAGTTACCGTTTTTGGTGTGAACTGAATTTTAACTGAATTTAACTGAACTGAATTCTGGTGTTCTGAATTTTATTACTTTTTTTCAAAGAAATTTACATAAAATAGTCTTGGGACTACCTAAACCAATTGTAAACAAGAAGTAAGGCTGTATTTTGCCAGTTCTTTTATTTAAAATTTAGTAGCCTAATTTAGGCCACTTCCTGTTGGTCAGATATCAAAATAATGGTTTATTTGTTGATATATTTTGAACAGATTATTCAATTATATTGCTGGGTTGTTTGTAACCCTTTTCAAATAACCTGTGTTGTTTGTAAAAAAAAAAAGAGAAAAAAACAGTACAGATTTTATTTATTGATGATAAATGATAATGATTTGACCTGTGCAATTTTATCAGTGCTTTACAATTTATAGTCAGAAAAATCTTACATGAGATGCCCAAACTTTTCTTGTCAGCTGAACTCTTGAAAATACATTCTTGAATTAATTTTATGATTAAATGATTTTACATTTTTTATATTTATTTTTTATAATTGTATTAAAATTTTAAAAAGAATGAGTTAATATTTCAGTATTTTAGCAACACATTTGAAGGTTTATGTTACTTTGATTCTGTGACACTGTTGTTCAGTGGTCACATGGCGTGCAGGTAAACAAATACCATATACATATTTATTTTGACTGTTTTTATTTTAAAATAATGTATTTTAATTTTACAGTTTAATGATTTAATCAATCATTTTTCAGCTTTTTCAGCCCATTTTGGGAAACCCTATTGTAAATATCATTTGTCATCTTGATTCTTGGCTATTTTAGCTGTGTTGTGCATATTTTTTTTTAGTAAAGCTAATAAATTTAAAGAAGACATGGTTTATTCAACAATTTTTAGCAAGGTCTGAGTCAAGACTTTTCCAAATGCGACTTTTCCATCAAAACACGCTGGCGAAGGCTTGAGATTTGACTTTGACTTGCAAAAAAAAATTGAGTGTGTGGTGGTCTAACCTGTCAGATTTCATTAGATTTCACTCTTATATAAAAAGTGCTGAACTAGCGTGTGTCGAGCTTCTGTAACAGGTGCGGAATGATTCCCAAAGACCCGAGAAACATACTCCATTCCCTCTTACTCGAGCAGACCGTGTCATATCACAAATCACTTCACGTCCCCTCCTCGTGTAAAAGCCCACACACTGAAGCTCCATCAATTTGGTTGCGTCTCAAGTGCGGCTGCCTCTTGGACACGGTCATGCACATCAGCAAATGAGCAGCGGGAGTTTGGGAGTTTGACAATCTATCTAAAGCAGGAGTCGAAGAGTGTGTGTGTGAGTTCAGGGTCATTCCAATTACAGTGTTCTCAGTCAGTGCTTGTCACCCCTGCGAGGAAGCCCTGGGCCTACAGGAGAAGCCTGCATAGTTGCACACTGTGTGTGTGTGTTTATGCCCTAAGGAAGAGCCAATGAGCACCTCCACTGCCCAACCACCTGCTAGAGGCGGATCCTTCCCGCTGGCTCCCCGCCCACTCAGTCCCTGCATTAGAATACCTGTTACCTTGACGCCCACTGCTAAAGAAGCGGTAAGTAGCAGCTGTGTGTTTACCTGCTGGTTAATAAGGTTTGTAAGAACGCCTTATCAAAAATTAAATTATTCAAAAATCCTCAGTTTGAATTGAAGCAGCAAATAAGATGCACAGTTGCGATTTGAGTTTGAATATAATAAGCATAATTAAACTGAATTGACTATCAAAGAAATATGACTGCAAACTCTGAATGTTGACTGAAAAAATGAATGAAATGAAAAAAAATGAAAGGTTTATTGATTGTTTTGTCTTTTTTTAAATGAATATTTTAATTTCGTTGAATTCTTCATGTCATTCTAATTCAGTTTCTCAATTTAAATTTGAGTAGAGGCAGAATTGCAATTTGAAGTATAATTAAAATAAACTGAAATCCAAATAAATTCATACAGCAGTAGTTTTTAAATATAAAAGCAAACTTTGAATGTTGGTCTGACAAAGGCTTTTTCTAGAAGTTTAAAAAAAGTGTAGAAATGCAATTCAAATTTAAATCTGAGGCAACACAGGGATGTAGTTTTAATCTATTGTATCATCTATAATTCTCTCATTCTATTCTTTCTTTGTCTCTTTCTCTCTCTCTACCCTTTCTGTTCTCTGTCTGCATTATCTATTTAGGAAAGTGTGCATGTATGTATGAAAGGGTTGTGTTAATTCCAACAGTCTTACAACCAATTCATACATATTCATACGAGGTGGCAAAATCATTCTAATTCGTATAAATTTGTACGATTTGTCTAAATACCAGTGACAGATAGGTTTAGGGTGGGTTAGGTGTAGGTCATTCGTACAAATTCATTCAAATTCAAGAATTGGCAACTTGACAAATATGTAGCTATTAATTACTATTGATCTTTCTATCTATCTATCTATCTATCTATCTGTCTGTCTATCTGTCTGTCCGTCTATCTGTCTATCATCCATCCATCCATCCTTTTATGCTATTGTAGTGTAATAATATGTTTCAGAATGGCACATAAAATGAGCCATTTTACACATCACAATCTTATTCTTTTGTAAGTGGCCTGAATAAGGGCTGTACTTTTTGCTGATATTCAAAATGACAGTTGAATGGCAATACTACTGAGAGATGGGACAATGTAAGAAGAAACAGCATATTGAATGCTGCAGTACAGGGCAGAAACTGCTGGAGAGAAGAAAGAAAAGAGGCCGTGTCATGTAAGACCAGGTCCTCGGGCGATGACTGGAACAGCTTTGTCACTGCGAGAGAAAAATCCTTCAGTTTAGAGTGAAAAACACACAGTATCAAACACCTGGGAGGACCAGTCTCCCCCGGCTCTGTCCAAACAGCGTAAATGTGTCTCGTTCCGCTTGGCTTCGCATGCTGCTTCCGCAGGGCTTTAGCGGGGAAGTTGATCATGCTTTTCCTTGACCGAGCGGGAGACGGGTGAGGGGTCCGAGGGCCGGCCGTTGATCACAGAGTGAACGGCTGACACTACACAAGCCTTGCTCTGTTCCCAGCGTCCTCTCCATTCGCCTGTCACTTTGTCTCTGTCAGAGCGACGCGTCCCTGAGGCCTCTGGCTGTGGTAAAGCAAACACGTTCATGAATCTCTCCTCAGAAACAGGCACAGATCTTCTCCGTTCTCCATTATTTCGGGAAGCGGGAGCCGATAACCTCTCCTGAATGTGAAGCGTATGCTTATTTCAGTCGTAAATGATTGTGAGGATGTCAGATACGAGATGATAGAACTTTATTAAAACCCTGGAGGGAAATAAAAGAATTACAGCAGATGAAATAACAGAGAGAGACAGAAGAATAAACGAGTGGAAACAATGCATTAACATAAACACATCTATCTATCTATTGTTCAATGTATCTGTTGTTCATTCTACCGTTCAAACACTGTTAATTTGTTTGTTTTCTATCTATCTATCTATCGTTCTGTTGTTCAATTTAGTGTTCTTTCTTTCTTTCGTGTCACATGAACTATGTGAGTTTGTGTCACATGTTTACATACAGTATGCAGCTGTTTATGAGCATCTGTTCTGATTGCCTCATAAAAGAACACAATGTGAGTTGATGACAGGCCACGTGCTTTCACAGCACATGGTATGATTTCTAATTCATAAGCCGTTTCCTTGTATTTGTCTTTTTGTAACTTGTAGCTTTTAGTGTGGAGTGCTCAAACCACACACAGAGAACTCTCCAGAAGAGCTGCAGTAGCATCAAATATTTACATGCAGCATTTTGGACGGGAGGTTTTAAGCGCTGATACAGGCACAAAGCGGCCCAGAAGTGCATCACACCCTTTTATCTGTCACATCCACAACTGGATTTGAAAAATCTAATGCAATCAGGTGGATCCAACCATGAGTTTGTATGTGGTGGGGAAGGGTGTGTATGTGAGTGTGTTCGGTTTTTAAACTAAGAAACAAAGTTGCATGTTCGATTAGATGTCAGCATCTTCTCCTAAAAAAAATATAACATGCTGTCAAAAGCAAAGTACCTACTGGTACCTTGGAAAAATACCTTGTATAATGATAAAGCATCACATATTAATGTGTAGGAGTCAGTGTAGACTTTCTTTTACAGGGAAGTATGAAATTTAGGGGCAGGGGTCACCAGACTCTGACCTGCAGAGTTTAGCTTCAACTTGCCTCAACACAGCTGCCTAGAAGCTTTCAGTATAGCAAGACCTTGATGAGCTGGTTCAGGTGTGTTTGATTAGGTTTGGAGAACCAGCCCTCCAGGACCAAGTTTGGTGTCTCCTGTTTTAGGGTCTAGTACTATATGTACTTTGTGCGTTTTGTTTACACTCTAAAAATAACATTTTATTGACATGTACAATTTTTAAGTTATTTCAATTAAGTTATTTTGCAGACGCTTTTATTTAAAGCAACTTACTGGGAACTTATTGAAGTCAAGTAGTGTCGAAAGAGGTGAGTTTTCTGCCGTGTCTTTGACAGATTGACAGGGATCCAGCATTCCAGATACTTTAAGAACCACGGCATGTCTCCATTCAACAAAAGAGAAAAAGAACTGTTTACTGAAAGGGAATCAAAAATGGTTCTTCAGTTGCAAAACTAATCTTTAGAACCTTTGTTTTTATTTTTTTGAAATGGTTCTTGCATGACTTTGATTGGTGAGTCTTTAGTACTAATTATTCAAGTTCCCAAATTCTAGATTGTTGTTTTTGTATAGATTGTTGTCTTCATTTTGGTTCTAAACCTGTGCTGCTTCTGATAGGTGAAACAGTGTTTTTTGGGGATTTGCAAAAGAGAAAGTGAAGTAGAAAGTAATAGTTAATTTGAACAATAGTTAAAATGATTTTTTTCTGAAATGGTACTCACCCTCAGGCCCAGTTTGTTTTGTGTGTGGAAATTTAGTATTATATTACATTAGCATTACAGTACCTGCAGTGAATGGGTGCCGTCAGAATGAGAGTCCTAACAGCTGATAAAACCTCTCTGTAATCCACAAGCATTTCACACCACTCCAGTCCATAAATGAAATAATTAAAAACCACTCTAAATTAAGATATCTGTGAATTTTGATGTCAGAGGACAACAGGAGAAATTATTAATTACTGAAGAAATGATTAATTATGGATTATGAGCACGTATTTTAGCTGGAAGACATTGATTGAGGGAATAAAGTGGTGGGCATAATTAATGGATTATTATGATGCTTTTATCAGCTTTTTGGGACCTCATTCTGATGTCACCCATTCACTTCAGAGCATTCATTGCTGAGCCAATGTTCATGCTTCATTTCTCCAAATCTGTTCCCATGAAGAAACAAACTCATCTACATCTTAGGTCGTCTGAGGTTGAGTAAATTCTCATCAAATTGTAATTTTATTTTATTTTTTATTAATGTTAGCATTCCAAGATCTCTCCTAAGGTACAAATCCTATTCAAAACAGAGACCTTACGAATGCAGCTTCCCAAGACGGCATCATTAGTTTCTAAATAAGAGGATTTACAGCAGGCTGCATTTATAATCTTGTTTTTACTTATGCCATTTGTAAATATTAAAAGTGCACTGGCATTTATGTTTATGTAACGTTAATTTGACGCCTTTGCTGCTTTTAAAAGCACATTTAATAAAGGAAAATTATTAATATAGATATGTTCTTGAGTTATTTATTTGTAAAAATGTGTGCTTTCTGTGTTTTGAAACGCAGCTTTTGGTACATGTTGTACATACAAAACAGAGGAGGCAGCACACTTAAAGGATCTAAATCAAAGCCTCTTGTTTCCAAATAGCCTTTTCCCCAGCTTGACATCAAGGTTACAGGTAAAGCGTGGTCTGTCCGCTCTCACGCAGGTGTTAAGTGGTCCTGAGGTCTGGCGCCTCGAACGTCCGGGGGAAATCGATCTTCTTAATATGTCTACTCGCACCAAAGGACTTTTGACAGGACTGTTCAGTCAGGGAAATAATCAGTCACATAGAGAAATGAAATCACGGCGGTGGGTTAAATTCTCCTTCTCTTTTTCCCGGCGTGGATCTGGGCTCGGTCTGGAGGGAACGCACCGGATCAGAGATAATGGCCCTGTCTGGACTAGCTTCAGCCCGGCTGACACCTTCAGCTACCTGGAGCAGTCATGCCTCATAGAGCCCATTCCCTCAGTGCCCGCTTGATCTCTTTGTATCTCTTTATCACTCTTGAAATTTCTCTCTCGATCACTCGCTTTCTTTTTTCCCCCTCCTCCCTCTTTATCATTCTGAAAAACCCAAACTACACCAGCCAGTTTAACTGGAGACCACCTTGAAGCACCAGTTAAAGGGATAGTTGATGTCATGCCCATTTTTTGTGGAAATTAAAAAAATAAAACAATTATTTCAGTAATAATAATCATTGTTTTCAAACAGGTTTCCTTCGTTTCTGCCGTGCATAGTTCTGACAAAACAGCTAGTGCAATCCCAAGTTAAACTTAAACTCCACAGAAAGTACCTGAAATAAATTATAATATGAGTTTATTTGCAAAAACAGATAACCCAGTTTTTTTTGTTAGTTTTTTTATGTTCATTTTCCAAAATCATAATTCTATTATCATGCATACTTTCTTTACAGGTGTGAGTCTCGAAATGTCTTGATTACATAGCAGCTTTCGGTTGTGTTTAGAATTCTGTCTGTATGAACGTGAAACAGGAGTCAATCCATATTCCTTACCAGTAACCATAGCGACAGTGACCAAAATAATATTAAAGATGGCGACGGCCATAAACTAAAAGTCTTATTGTTTTCTGACACAAGAGTCCAATTTAGCCGTGAGTTCTTTCTTCAAACCTTCATTAACCCGACAGCAGCTTTTAAATTTGGTTGGAGAGCTGAGTATTTGAAGCGGCTCCGGTGGAAAACTGACGGGATAAAACTTTCTGATCAGACGCAACTTATTATATCCTTTACTGTAAGTTACTCGAAACACAGAAGAAAATCCATAACAAACGAAAGAGACACACAGGCTACGTTCACAGAGCAGCAAAATACGGTTGTCAGTCCTGTATTCAGAATTGACAACTGTATTTTCTTTAACTGTGTGAGTCTCGAAATGTCTCGTTCACTCAGCAGCTTTCAGTTGCGTCATTCTGTCTGAAGGTGCAACGGAAGTCAAGCCTGTATTTCTTACCAGTAACCCTAGAGACAGTGACCAAAGTAATATCAAAGATGGTGACGTCCACAAAACTGAAAGTTTTATCACTTTCTGACAAGTCAAGTATCTGAGCTACAAGTTCATCTGTCAAATATTCATAAACCCACAGCAGCTTTTAAATTTGGGTGAAGAGCGGAGAATTTTAATTGCACAGCCCGAACACAAAACTGACTCCGGTTGAGAACTGACTGAATCTAAAACTTTTAGATCACACGCATCTCTCCGTCACTGTAAGTTACCGAAACACACATGAAATCACGTAATACATGGTAGCGTTTCTGCAGCAAAACGCCTCTCTCTCACAGTGAATGACGTGACAGACAACTAGTTATCCAGTCCTGTTGCGTTCACACACAGCGCCTGTGTTATGAGAATGCGGTTGTGAAAATTTACTGGTGTGACTTCAGTTACAGATTGCTGTTGTCACAATTAACCAAACTGTGTGTGAACGTAACCGTATTAAGGACTCAAAAACCGGATTGACAACCGTATTCTGCTGCTGTGTGAACATAACGTCACAACATTTGCACATTCTTTTGCACATTCCTTATACTACTATTTATTTTATTTCTTATTTTTATTATATATAAATATATATATTTTTTTTTTATATATATTTTTTTTTTACTTTTTAATATTTTTATTACTTATTTAATTATATAATTGCACTGTCCTTGGAATGAACCTGACCTACATTTCACTTCTGGTTATACTATGTATAATTGTGTACGTGACAAATAAAACTCTTGAATCTTGAATAATGATATATAATTTCTATAAACGATATTACTTAATTGTTTTCAGACACGTTTCCTTCATTCTATCTTCTATTGTTTGAACGAAAAGTACTTACCCAAAACTCCAAATATATAAGGTATTTCAGTTTCAGTTGATTTTAGAATGTTGTACTGTATTTTATTTTATGTACAGTTATACTGTAGTACAGTATTTTATTTACACAATTAATTTAATAATAGGTATTCTATGTATTTATTCATTTGTTCATATTAATTTTATTATTTTTTTAATGGAATTATATTTATTTTATTATTGTGTTTTTACTTCGGGTCATAAAACAAACGGCTGTTAGATTTGGTGTCACTAGTGCTGTAGAAATGACATACATTGCATCTTCAAGTCAATCTCAAAATTTAAGCTGGTCTAAACTATATTTGTTTCCTTTTCTTCTCTTCGTCTCTCTCTTCCTCCCTCAAGCTGTACAGGGAAGTTAATTTGGTGATGATGGCAATGGAGGTCTTGGGAGGCTAATAGCTTTTCCAGGTAAATAAATCCCCATAGTTCATAATTAGCTATTAGCATGCGTGTCAACTGTTTGCTCTGAGCGCAGGTCACGTGTCTCTTATATTTACATCACAGAGGTTTTCACTGTTAGCACGGCACGCAGGGCCTTCGTTTGTGAGCTGAGGTTATTCATGCAGTTAAGCATTTTAACACACACATGCTAATCTGAACTATTCTAGAACAGATGAGTTGGGGGAATCGAAGTCCATATTCTAGTTCCGTATTTTAGAAGCTGTAATGTAGGGCGAAAAAAAAGCTGTAATGTAATGTTTTATTACTTGAGTTATGGAAAAATAGCATTTGATTCTAGGTTTTATTGTGGGTTTAAAAGCTAGTTTTAAAAGCTTTATTGTGGAAAACTTCAAGGTTTTAGAAGGTTTCTGGAAAAGCGACTCCAATTACAGGTTTAAGAAAACTCATTGTAGAAAATGTGATTCTGTCCCTAGGTTTTAGAAACTTTTTGTGGGGGGGGGGATTCCCTTTCCAGGTTTAAGAAGCTCTTTGTGGAAAAGTGTGACTCTGATTCCTGGGTGTTAGAAGCATTTTTGTGGAAAATAAAGTGATTTCAATTCCAGGTTTAAGATAGCCTGTGCCCACCCATACTTACTGTGTTGTTACATTTTATTTCACAAGCAAAGTTAGTCTGGCAAAGCTGCCATTTTAGAGCATTTCCAATGAGAACCGAACATCAATTACAATTGGTTACGGTGGCTTCAGGTTCCGTCGCTATGTATACGTCTTCAGAATGAGTGGTCTGATTGGTTGTAGATTTCGCCTCCCAGAAGGCGGGTAGTAAGGTAGCTTGGCCAGACTAAGCTCCTATGAGCTTTAAAGTCGCGGAAGCCAGGCTAGGTTTAAGAAGCTCTTTATAGAAAACTTTTAGTAACTTTGCGGAAAGAAATCATTCCAGTTCTGGGTTTTATAAGCTTTATTGTTGAAGAAATTCTGAGTTTTGGAAAAACAATTTCAGATACCTAGGTTTAGAAACTTTTTGTGGAAAAAGTCTTTTGTCAGTCTTCAGTGACTGACAGGCTGAGTGGTGAATTGGCTAAATAGTTGCATGCTGTAACTTTAACCAAAGTATCTAAATTTAAAAACGTGCCTGTGCATGCCTCCTTTCTTTGTAAATAAGCCTTATTTTTCAAGTCAAGTAAGTATTGACTGTTTTAACTGAGCCAGTATTAACTTTGTTCTATTTATCACCTGGTTTCAACTGGATTTCCTTTGAAAGACACACCATCAGCAGGTGCAGTTAATTTTAGTATCTCTCGAGTATGTAGACGGACGTATGGAAAGATGTCATTGTATCCCTCAGGACTGCATATCTGGAAATATTGGATCCACCGAGGAGACTAAAGTTTGTATGCTTACGGGGCATGAGATGTTTGAATAAAGCGGTAAATGTGTATCACTACCAAACCAATGGCATCATGCGTCAGCTGATAACACGCACATCGCTCAAGACAAACAGTTCTCATGACAGGCCTTTAAAGCGGCTCTCGCAGGACTCTAGTGATCCTACATCTTCTCTATCAGAGTGCTGGCTGCCGGCTGAGATTAGCTCTTTGCCTTATTTAAAACTAGTGGATATTCCGATTGCCTAATTACTCAAAACGATCCCTGTGCAATTAAGCAGCACTGGCTGCAGTACCGCAGTACACGCTCCAGCTAGATGCTAATTGAATTTTGTTATTTACATTAACGTTTGTGTTTTTGGCAGCCCCTTTTCAGCCAAAGAGACTTACAAGAAAGAGCATTTGTTGTGTTAATGGCAATTACCAAAGGACACAAATAACTGTTGAGGCAATAACACACGTGCCAAGAGAAACATGAGAACACAAATGGGTGTTCTGGGTTCAGCAATTAGGTGAACCATTCTGACATATTTTCATTTATTTCTTTTTTAACGTGTTTTTTTTATTACTTTTTGTGTGCAATTTAAGTAAGGATTTAAAAATGGAATACAAGCACTGGATTTATTCATTGATTGCAGTTTAAGGTTTTCTGCATTTAAAAAAAATGCTATTTAAGCAAAATTTGTCCTTTAAAATATATAGAATTTTAACCAAATTTTGTGTAGGTCATTAATTTTTTACTTATTTAATATGAATTGTGTATGGTACGACGGAGTTTTAGTGCCACCAAAAAAAATATCTAAAACTACGAGATTAAAATCGAAACTACGAGAATAAAATCGTAATATTACAAGAATAAAAGTCAAAATTCTACGAGAATAAAGTAAAAACTATGAGATTAAAGTCTAAATATAATATTAGGAAAAGTGCACTTGTAAATGACGTGGATTGAGAGAAGGCCACCAGATATAGGCATATTTTACTATTGTTGTGACCGAGCGGCAGCTTCATGTTAGAGATCTAAGAACTCGCAGAAACCACTTAATATCAAGAATATGATATTTATTGAAGCGCTGAACTTTTGATCCTAACATCAGCTCACACACTCAGTCAACATTCCTTTGGGGGCGCTGAAGCTCTCTTATTTAGCCTTTTTAATAAACTAAATAAATTTATGTGGGATTATTAGCAGAAATTATATCATGTGTAATATTTGCGGGACAATATGAGCAGAAATAATATTTCATGTCTTCCATTGTATTCGTTATAGTGCGCCACCTAATAGCAATACGATTAGTCCCTTTACTAACTTTATAACAAAGGCTCAGCTTTCAGTTTTATAGTGAAACACAAATAGTGTCTTACAGTAATGTGTTGTTCTTTACCTCTTTACTAATCAGATCATAGTATTATATATGTTTATTATTTGTAGCATGCCAGACACCCAGCAATCACAATAATGTTGTGCTTTGTTTCTTTTGTTGCACACCATTGGGTGGCACACCATAACGAATCCATTGGAAGACATGAAATATTATTTCCAAGCATATTGTCCAGCGAATATTACACATGATATAATTTCTGCTAATAATCCCACATAAATGTCTTTGTAGTGTATTAAAAAGGGTTAAATAAGAGAGCTACAGCTCCCTCCAAAGGAATGTTGACTGAGTGTGTGAGCTGATGTTAAGATCAAAAGTTCAGCGCTTTAATAAATATCATATTCTTGATATTAAGTGGTTTCCGCTAGTTCTTAGATCTCATCTTAGTAACATCAAGCAGCCATTCAGACGTTACAATATTCAAATATGCCTATATCCGGTGGCCTTCTAACTTTAATCTTGTAGTTTTGACTTTATTCTCGTACTATTTCGACTTTTATTCTCGTAATATTACGACTTTATTATTGTAGTTTTAACTTTTAATCTCGTAATATTAAGACTATTATTTCAGAATTGCGAGTTATGAAGATGTAAAGTCACAGCTGCAAGTCAGAATTGCGAGATATAAACTCAGAATTGTGAAATATGAAGATATAAAAATTGTGAAATATGAAGACACAAAGTAAGAATCACAAGATATAAAGTCAGAATTGCAAAATATGAAGATGTAAAGTCACAGTTGCAAGTTATAAAGTCAGAATTCTGTCCATTATATATATTTTACACATTTAAGTACAGATTTGTGCTTTTAAAAGGCTTTTTAGATGTAATTTAAGCACTATTTATTTATTTTATAATTTATGTATGGTTTTGTGATATTTATTATTATTTTTTATTCTATTTCTTCTTTTATCTCTTCTATCTCTTCTTTAGGGCAATTTAAGAACAGATTAAATTATTATTTGCAATTTAAGGATGGACTTGCTTTAAAACAAACAAACAAACAAACAAAAAAAAACATGCAATTTAGCCCTTTTTAATGCACTTTCTTCATTACCGTGCTGGTAACCATAGGAATTTTAGTTCAGATTTACTGGATTTCTCTTCATAAATTCAACATTAATTCACAGCCTGTTGTGCATGTCCAAGGCCTTTCCATCCTTTTCCCTAAAAAAGTGGGAAATGTCATTAACATCACACACAATATCAAACATCCACACATCACACGTTATACCATAGAATCCTTTTGAAGGCTGATCAAGTCCATGATCAGATCTTCATTCCAGTACATGTGATGAATGTTTTAACAGATGAAACACGTTTGAAGAAGTTTTATTTTTTTTATGTGAAAAATTCTCAGAATTGAAGAATTGAGAGTTGTTCCTCCTAAAAAAGAAAAACTAAAAACGAGTTGTCACTAGAGTTCAAAGGCGCGATAATGATCGTTTTCTGCTTGTAGGAATCAAACCAACAACCTTCTGGCTCCCGACCCTGAGATTTAAGCACTCCTCCGCACTTCTTCTGCTCTGGTTGTTGGAGAGAGAGCCAGCAGCAGCGAGCTAAAAGAAAAGAGCAGTAATCATACGTGTCGTTTCATGCTAATAACGTTCCCCCAAGGTGAGCGCTAACGCTGTGTGTTTAGCTGGCATCGTGAAGCCTCTCAGAGGTCAGCAGAACCTTTCCTGTTGCAGCGTTTTGTGATTGGTGAGTTTGTGCGGGTCCACTCCGCTTCTGAAGCCGGTCTCACAAACAGTCCATTAAGAAAAAAGTGCCACTAAATCAAGCCTGGGAATAGAGGCGCCAGCAGTCAGCAGAGTGGAACTGCTTTCATTTATTTCAGGGGCTCGTTCGGGGAGCGCCACTGACAGGGGAGATGCCGCGATGGAAACGCAAGCGGCAGTGCTGGATTTTTCAGCTGGCTGTCGCTTTTTCCCTCCCTTCTTAAAATTCCCCCTGAATGTGAAACAGGTGATTGATTTGAGCCAGTACTTGAGCAGTGCTTAAGATTTCCCACATCAGCTGCACTCTCTGACAGCGAAAAGCAGCTCGGATGAGAATATAAAGAAGGGAGGGACAGGAACCGATGGATAGGAGTCTAAGGGTGTGTCTCAATCCGACTGTCCCGGGTCAGTAGTAAGTGCAGTGTTCAGAGAGTCAGACAGTGATATAGTGATATATCAAATGGTTTTGAGGAGATAATAGGTATATAGGAATCCAGCCTACTTATCTATGCCTTACACACCATTTGTAATATCAAATGTTTATTTTATGTATTTATTTATATTAATTGTTTTACTATAATATATTCATAGAAATGGACATTTTAATTATTATATTAATATTAATATTTCTTTGTTTATTGGTTTGGGGAAGTAATATAATTTACTCAGAAATATATTTGTCATTATATAAATTTTCCTTTTGATATATTTTAATTGATAGATGGAATTATATTATGTTTATGTATAATATATTTATAAGTTCATTTATGTTTTAGGTGATTTTTTTTTTTATTTGAGTATTTTAAATATTCATATAAAAAGGGAAATATTATCTTATTGTAATATAGTTGATTAAAATGTTTTTAGTTATGTTTTATCACATTTTCACATATAAATATGAATTATTGTACTGTATTATGTTTATATTAAACCTAAATGTATTATGTATTTTTTGTTTTATATATTTTTATGTTTTTTTTTACTTTTACTACAATTAATATAATATATACCATTATAATATAATACATTATTATTATTATTATTATTATTATTATTATTATTTTCTGTGCTGTTATAAGCAGTTTTATAGCCCAGCAAACACATAGCAAGCAAACTGGCCTATAGTTGACCCATGGCAATTTTTACTATTTTTAAAGATAATTTACTAAATTAATCAAATGCTGCCTTTCAGCACTGACATTATAGAAATGTTGTGTCACATTTTTGAGGCTATGTTTACACTAGTGCGTTGTGCATTTTAAAATGCATAACTTTTGCTACAGTTACTGCTGCTGTTTACACAACTCTCCCATCCCCCCCCCCGTTTTATTTTGCAAACTCCTGGGTTGCATTTTAGTGTAAATAGTCCAAAGCACTTGAAAACAATGGCATGGTTGCACACATTCACTTTGCATTTAAACAATAACCGTTTAGACTTTTAAGCACATGCCCAGTGTGCATGAATGGACATGCGTTTTCAGTTGTGTAGTGTGTATGGAGATCATTTCTCCAGTCTATAGAAGGACCATTTTCATTCAAAAATGCTACAAACGCACTAGTGTAGACAGGGCCTAAGTGTGAATGCTGTTCATTTGGTTGTCTGTGATTGTTATCCTTTTGTATAAATCCTGCTCTGTTTACTCTGTCAGAAGATAGTATTGTATTTTACTGCTGTTACAAACGGGCAGCTTGACTGTAGTTGAATTACTTTCCAAGTGTCTTGCAGCTCGAGTAGCTCCATCCTGTTCTGCAGTAAGTGCACTGCTGAGGGAATCATTTTAGGGGAGTCCCGTTGTCAGAATCGCTTCAGTGCACTCAGACGTTCACTTCCTAGAGACGAAATGCACCATAAAAACCAGCAAGCATCAGCTGCTTATTATATTCACTTACCAGAGAGCTTGTCATGTCTTCTTCAGTTTCTCAAATCATCAGAAATGGAGGACGAGTGCATATTTCATAATACCACTGCAACATCTATTCGCTCATCTATATTCATAGCTATTCTGTGTGCACATATATTTCTATGTAAGCTTGTTTCTGCCATGGAATGAAATATACAAAAAGATAATTGTGACTTTTTATTAGTCACAATTTAGAATTTATTTCTAGTTTACATCTTCCAATTCTGACCTTTTTCCTCTGAATTGCACGTTCATATCTCACAACTGTAAACTCAGAATTCCGAGAATAATCTGCAATATGTAAGCTGTAATTTATTGTAATTTACAGTTTAAGTTCATTTTAAAAGTTAAAGTTCTTTTTTTCCTCATTAATGTACACACAGCACTGCATATTGACAGAAAAACACAGAATTGTTTACATTTTTGCTGATTTTTTAAAAATTAGAAACTGAAATATCACATTGTCCTAAGTATTCATACCCTTTGCTGTGACGCTCATATATTTAAATCAGGTGCTGCCATTTCTTCTCATCATCCTTGAGATGGTTATACACCTTCATTTGAGTCCAGCTATGTTTGATTATACTGATTGGACTTAATTTGGAAAGCCACACGCCTGTCTATGTAAGACCCTACAGTTCACAATGCATGTCAGAGCAAATTAGAATCATGAGGTCAAAGGAACTGCCTAAAGAGCTCAGAGGCAGAATTGTGGAAAGGCACAGATCTGGACAAGGTTAGAAAACCTTTTCTGCTGCACTTTTGGGCGTGCAGACGTTTGGGACGACCAGAACCTTTCCTAGAGCTGGCCGTCCGGCCAAACTGAGGTATTGGGGAGAAGAGCCTCCCAGAGCCCTGACTTAAACCCAATTGAGTATCTCTGGAGACACCTAAAAATGGCTGTCCACCAACGCTTACCATCCAACCTGACAGAACTGGAGAGGATCTGCAAGGAGGAATGGCAGAGGATCCCCTAAATCCAGGTGTGAAAAACTTGTTGCATCTTTCCCCAAAAGACTTGTGGCTGTATTTGATCAAAAGGGTGCTTCTACTAAATTCTGAGGAAAGGTTCTGAATACCTAGGACCATGTGATATTTAAGTTTTTCTTTTTTAATAAATCTATAATATAAATTTATAAAAAAATAATATAAATTGTATTACACAATTGCAGGTTATTATATATATATATATAAGTTTACATTTCACAACTGAGAGTTATAATCATGCAAATTGGTCTTTTTTCAGGTTGTCAGGTTGTGAGTTACTGCGAGATGTAAACTCATTTGCTCATTAAAATTTGCCTGTTTGTAATTGTGGGTTAGTTTTTATTGAAAGTTGAAAATGTATATCTTGCAATTATCAGTTTTTTTTCTCAGAAGCTATAGGTTTATATCTCATTGTGAGATATATTCAGTGTTTACTGGGACAAGGGATGCGAGATTTGCTAAATTTATATCTCACAGTTTTGACTTGTAAAATCACAATTCAGACTTTTTCCCCTTAGAACTACAACTGCAAGATTATTAGAACTTTATTGCAAGATTAGAGCTGTAGACTTGTAGAAAAAAGTCTGAATAGTAAGTTAAAAGGTTAAAGATTAACTGTCAGTTTATGCCTCAGAATTGAGTTATAAACTCTCAGTGATGACTTTTTCTCAGAATTGTGTGTTTATTTTTTACACTTTGTATGTTAGTTGCGAGATGAAAACTTGAAGTTGCGAGAAAAAAATCTTAATTATAAAAGAAAGAAGAATCGCAATTACCAGAAAAGCAGGATGCAAGTTTATATGCATAAACCCCTCAATTTGGACTTATATTTACTTATACTGTACTGTTGTGAGTTATTATTAATAGCATAACATGATCTCAATATTCCGAGAGGAAACAACATGTCAGAATTGTGAGATGTAAACTTGCCACTGGTGAAAATAATTTTCACACATTTTACACACATTACCAATTTACACACATTATAAACTGTGTGTAAACGGATATATTTTCCAGTTTCTTTTCAAACAAACAGAAATATATGGAAACTGTGAATGTGTTTATGCCACAAAGAAAATTTACACCAAAATACCTACAAACACTAATGAAGATGTGGCCAAAAAATGGTGACAAATATGTTTGAATGTATTTGAGGCACATTGAATACTCAGATGGAAAAATTACTACTAGAGTTAAAATTAATGTTGTAGGGTATTAAGCTGCAGTTCAAATTATAAATGAAAAAATGCATTTCCTAATTTGCAAAATACTAAACCAATCAGCATCAGAGCGGCTCCTTCTTAAAGAGACAGTGTCCTGGCACCCTTTGGAGGATGCTCCCCACCGCAGTGCCCTGAAAGCTGATTAATTGGCTTGTCAGCTCAGTATTTTTATCCCATTCCCTAGACGAGCGCAAACGCACCGTCCTTCCCAGTGTCCTCTTGCGTCCTACACCGCGGTCAGGTGACTGTAGAGGAACCCCCTGTGCCTGGAGCCGCCGTCCGATTGGCCAAAAGCACCCTCGTTGGATGTCCCCCGACCGGACGGCAAACCCTTCAGCAGCGTCCGTGTCCCAGGCCGTGCGGGGTTTAATTGGTGTAGCGGTACCTGTGAGAGGCTGCACTGATTAATGCGAAATGCAGTGTTTCTGCAGAGCGCCTCTTGATGAAGCCCACAGGGCTCACGCAGCGAGCATGACAATGTACCGAGAGGAAGAACCTCCAGCCCTAAAGTGCGGAGGAGGGAACGTAACCTAGTGAGTGCTCCGACGAAATGAAATAAAACAAAGTCACTGTTATGGATGGAAACAGTTTCTGCAATCTATTTCTAATTTATCTTTATTGCAGCTTCAGCCCCAAAGGCAATTCTGTGTTTGGTGTGACATGAAAACAGCGTAAAAACACAATTCTGCTTTCACTAATAATAACAAATTATCTTCCCCGGCTCGCTACCACCCAGAAGTGGGAGAAAAGGGTCCATTTTAGTGAAGTGAACCTTGCTTGTTCCACGATTTCAAAGCAGCTGTCATAAAAGCAGAGAAATGATGTGAGGTGAAATAGCAGAAACGTTTTACGCTTCAGTCATTCATACGTTTACTGAAGAGACATAAAGTGCATGACTGTTTTTTAATAATAAAAATAATTTTAGTGCTGTAAAGCTACATTTTAAAGACGGACTAGGAAATAGTTTGTACTGTGCACTGTGCAATTTACGGCATGCTTTTTTTTTGTAAAACAGTCTGCATTATGCAATGACTATTTTAAGCAGTAACATGCTACTGTATATGTTTACTGTAAGTACAGGTATCGTTTTGGATACAAAAAAGGATTTTGCTTTTTAAAATGTTTTTAGCTGTTAAATTCATATGCATTTACGTACATATGCCTACTGAAAATCAACATGAAACCTTGTTTTTTTTATGCACAACTAAAAAAGTTATATATTTAATATAAAAATATAGTTCAGTTCAGATCTATCAACATACAGTACGTACTGACATATTGCTAACTGAACTTAATTTATAGTATTACATGTACTTGTGCACAATGCATTTAACAATAAGCTTAAAATGTGTTTTAAAAAATGGCAGTGAATTTAACGGTAAAAAACCATTACTGTAAAACCCATTAAATGGTTAATGGTAAATTCCTGTTAAATTTACAGGGAAACACCGTGACATTCCCAGAATTCCCTGCATTGCTTTTTTCTTAAAAAAAACTGTTTCTTCTTAGTTTTTTTGTATCAGTTATGTTTATTAGGGTTGTATGTTACATGTAATGTTGTTAAATGAATGTTTATTGCCCTTTTTAGTTTAATAATTCTTACCATGATAGTGTTTGTGTGAATGAGACATTCTACATGTTTTACTATTTAAAAGCTACTTGTAATGAGCTTTGGTTCTTTCTCATAACCACCTGCATTTGGTAGTTATCAGTATATATTAAAGGTACGAAACAGATTTCACTATTTTTAAAGTTTGTTATATTAACATTATATCAGATATTACGGTTTCTTATTAGAAATTGCAGTATATAACTGTACATTTAAAATAAAACCGTAAAATTATTGACGAAACAAATTTTTTGACATTATATTTTTGTATTAGTTTTATATTAGCAACCACAGCTGCCGTTTTTTTACCTTAAATATTATGGATTTCTTTTTTACATTGTACAAGTTTTTGCCGTAAAAGAAATAAAGGTTTTACCGTTATTTAACGTTAGAATTCCGGCAACCCCAGCTGCCGGTATATTACATATTATAATTTTTTTTTTTTACAGTGTATGTATTTAGTTAGAGTTCAGCACTAATTCTTCTAAACTGAAGTGTACTAGCCAGCATTTGAAGTGCACTAAGTACAAAAGTAATTGTTCCAATTTAGCAGACTTTAAGTACACAAATATGCACTTTTAATAAATATGTATCTAAATCTAAATAATCTAAGTAATTGAATAATCTAAATAAAAATGAGCTCTTCAGAGAATGTCAAAGCAATATTCCTGGATGTAGTGTGGGGTCTACATGAGGACTGTAGAGAGGCCGTCAAACAGAAAGGACAGGACATTGCCATGAAAAAGAGGACATTCAGAACTGAATTGCAGATTATGATCAAATCCAAGCGTGCATTTTCCATTTATCATTAAATATAATGGTTCATTCAGAAATGCAGAAGTAAAATGTCTCTTAAAGCCACTTGATGAGGTATAAATAGTGCTGAGGAGATGATGATGTGTTTTAAATGCATGTGTGAGGTGAGGAGCAGGACGGGCTGTTGATCCCTTGGGCCAGGCCTATGGCAGCGCTCTAACTGTCTCGTCTCTCTGGTTCTCGGTGATGGGCTGAGTGTTTGCCGGTAAGTGTTGGGCGGCTGCCCAAGCAATTAATGGTCTTTGTAATGTGTTCACCAGCACTAGAAATTAAACAAACACCATGAGACCTTTGATTAAGCACCAGGCTGCAGTTTCACAGCTTCAAAGCAGCACTCAACAGTGGCTTTTCCCGTCCCACTGCTTCATGATTCTGGAACCTTCTCATATTTGCTCTTGAAGCATGAGGATCGGCCTCATTCTGAGTCTACAGCGCACGTGCGTGTCATATAAAACTACATCAACCCCAGTGTAATTCACACACATCAGTTTACACAAGCCCCCGTTTTTAACATACATTCACCTAATAATTGCATTTTATTCCAAATATGCTATCATTTGTATTTTATGTAATTTAACTTTTTCTTCTACTTCTAATAAAATGACAAAAACACACATTTTTCAAAATTAAAATATCTAAATATTAAAATGATTACAGCGGGCAATTACAATAGAAATAATGTATACGTATGTGACAAATGACAAAACAAATGCATTACAAAACAAATTACAAAACTTACATGTACCTATTATACAATTAAAATTGCATTTTTGTATAATTCAATTAATAGGCAAATAAAGGCATTAAATAGGCATTGAAGTTATCTTATTTGTTATCAAATGTTTGTTATAAAATTGACAGCAATTATCATTACCATGAATACAAAAAAGGTGTTATTTGTGCTGTTATTTTAGTGTCATTAAAATAACATTTTATTTATTTATTTATTTTGTTAATATTTTGAGTTACATTTGAATTTTTTTATATTTTCATTTTAATTTAAAGTTTGTATAATTTTAAAGTGTTTTTTTAAACATGTAATTTTTTTATTACTCTTTTTTTTATTTTTTGTTTTAGTGCAAAAAGATAAACTATTTTATTTTCAGTAAAATATTTTTATGTCTATTTATCTTAACAGTTTAATAAACTGTTGAATCATTTTAATTACCGATAAGAGTGCCAAACATTTTTTGTGCATGCTCTTCAGTTGACGTACACATACAATTTTATTAAGATTTTGCCTTCATAAATTCTTACTTGTTTACATTTGTGAAGTATTCATTACAATCATGCATTTTATAAACGAGGCCCCAGCATGTTCTCAGGTTGTCCTAACATTCAATTTCTCCACTATTCTAAGATAATCAATACCTAGGCGAAATGCAATGCATGCAACAGTGCTAGAAAATCCATGAAAGCTTTGATTAAGCGGTTTTACAGCTTCAGAGTCGCACCGATGCCTTCCGCTCAAGAGTGCCTTTTCCAGTCTCGCTGAATGGAAATTACAGCAGCCGTCTTTCCCTACCGAACACGGCATGTGTGTAATGATGCTCGGGGCTGATGGGATTGGAGGAGGGGAATTGTTCTTCTGTGCATGTATCTGTCCTATTCAATTACACTGCAATCTCTCTTTCTCAAACATACACACACACACACACACACACAGAGTCTAAATGGTGGCAACACACTCATGTACACAAGCTTTTAAATAATTATTAAGTTAAGTTCCAGCGCTGTTGGATGTGTTTTTAAAAGCTCTTGCTCTTGAAACATTTATTGCTCTTTCAACAGTTCTGCTGGCCTGTTTGAATGCACTTGTGGGATCTGCGGGCTTCATGTCTGCACATCTCTGTCTGACCGCGGCTTTTTCACACATTAATGGGTTTTACCTGCAAATTTGACCTAGTTGCCCTAGTGAAAAATAAATATACTTAAATGTATTTGAATTACATTAATGCTCAGTATACTACAAATACATTTTCATATTTATGTACTTAATAAAATGCCATGCAATTGTACTTGTAGTGTACTAAACTGGTATAAATTGGAACAACTAATTTTGTGCTTAATGCACTTTAATTGTCCAGAAGTAATGCTGAAGTCCAATTAAACACATGGTTTGTATATCTGATTGTGCTAAAGTGGAACTATTGCGAGTACACTTAAGGTACACTTAAAATATTTAGCATTTAAAAGGCAATATTACACAACCCTTATTAAAAGTGACAGAAACACGCATTTTAGGCTTATTAATAAGAAATATGCAATGTGCACAAGTAATGCTCCAAATAAAGTTACATTTTTTTTAATATGAGTAGGTCTGGAGTTATCTGTCACTGCATACAGACTCATCTGAATAAGCGCTAACAGGCCAATTTCTCAACAAAGATTTTTTTTCTTTATTGCTGTGATTGTGTTTTTGAGAAATGAGCAGGTCTGTGCTGTTTATAAGTCATTCGGAAGCCTTACCTGCATGACTATATTAGGATGATGTTATGTAACCCAGTTTTAGCTTGCACACAAGCTTCCTCGCCTCCAAGGAATGTCAGCAGAAAATATTCTGGGTCATCTGCGCTGCGACCACACGCTCCCATGATGCATTGTGCAGCAGGGTCTTTGTCAGAGTCAGCTGAGCTTGTGCTGCTGAGACAGCACTGAGAGGAAATGGAGACTTTTGCTGAAGTCTCTGGATGTTTCTCCTGAATCTCACATGAGTTATAGAAGAGATCTCAGCCATGTTTCAGATTTTGCTCAAATGTGACATGATAGTCAAAGAGCTCTGAAGCTATTCTCATCTCATGAAAACTGCATTCCAATTAATCTCCAAAATAATCAAGGTGCAAAATATATATTTTTTTAAACTAGGTAAAAAAATAACAACACCCCCTCCCCACTAACTATCACAATAAAAGCATATTATACACACACACAAAAAACAATTCCATAAAAAAAGTTATCTTTAAACTCTTCATATGCCATTTCCTAACCCTAGCCCAAATTATAATGTAAAACGTGGCAAACGTAAGACACTGACTCACATGCACTTATTGTATCTAAACAGTTGTCTAATGTGAGTGTCTATTTTTCCCTGAACATTTTTTAAGAGAAACGTCTGACATGACTTTCTAAGAGAAATTATCTTGCACGGTTTAAAGTGTGTAAACGTGAACATGCTCACAGATGAGGCTTCGTCACGGATTTTTGTAGGAAAGATCACCTGAAGCGGTTCCTGGAGAGACTGTAGATTTTACTCAGCGTGAGTTTGGCCTCATGGAGAGAAACGGAGGCTCAGATCCAAAAACGCTTCACTGTCTGCATAGACAGCAGATCCTCATGAGAGCAGCAGTTCCCCTTCAGTCGAGTTCACTTCGACGTTACATATGGGATCTCGCATGAGAGACCAATCGCCTCCGAGTCTTT
>JAUMHI010000210.1:429153-446589 GCA_032359435.1 Enteromius unitaeniatus | reverse complement strand
TCATGCGAGATCCCATATGTAACGTCTCCGTTCCCTCCTTCAGGGAACGAGGGTTACCGTTGTAACCTAGACGTTCACTCTTTATTTAAACAGAGTTTAAAGTTTACATTACACTAAGACTTTCAAATAAATAAATACACATTGTTTACAAAAAAGTAATTTTCTTCCATGACATTATTGTAACAACAGTCCATCCAATTTTTTATCTATTGCTTCTTCTACTTGTATGAGAATGCATGAAAATATCACAAATCTTGCATGAAAAAAATCATGGTAAATATTTATATGAAACATATTAAGTTAAGTACAATTATTTAATAATTGTTTCCACACAATGACTTATTTCACCTCTATATAAATAAACAAAAAACTTAAATGACTCTATTATTTCCTAATTTTATGAACATATCTGTTACTCTAAAACACATACAATACAATGTAAAATTCAAAGTAAAAAAATGAATATGATAATCTCCTTCAAAATTTAATACACAAATGATACACTATCAAAATAATTATGCTGTAATTTGCCAGTTTCAGAAGATAAAACTGAACATTGGATATGTTTTATGTATATTTTCTGTATAAGATAATTTTTTTACAGACAAAAAACTAAAACAGTTCTTAGGAATAAAACATGTAAACCAGGCAAATAATATATGAGTAAACCCTCTATAAAATTGCAATAAAAGTGCAATAAATTCTTAAAAGTGTATTTTGCATGTTTTCTTTCCACTAGTCTGAAACTATGTGTAAGCCAAATAACACAGTGCATAAAAATACAAAAAAATGTCTTGCCTTAAAATCTGTCTGCATGAATGTGTTTGATGAATGCTTTTAGCATGCAGCTGTATGAATCCTCCATCTCTAGGGTTTTCTCCTAGCTATTGTTTGGACCCGAGCAGAAGATCTCTCGTCTCTCGTCTGTATGCTCGGTTGTGTGAGAAAACGTCTTGGTTACATATGTAATCCTCGTTCCCTGAAGAAGGGACGTTACGTCATTGAAAGATCATGGGATCTTTGAGAACAAGACAATCGGTATTGGCCGGTGAGAGCATGCCAGCCACTCCCAGTGCATATGAGTATATGACGGCGTGCCTCACCATTCAGGTTCTTGCTGAAGAGCCGATCGTAATCGGCTGCCTCAGCGCAGGCCTCAGGTTCGGGCAGGAGGGACATAAGTCTCTGTTACCTCCTTCAGGGAACAAGGGTTACATACGAAACCAAGACATTCCCTTTCAGCCAGTCACTGACATTACGTCATTGAGTGACATCATGGGGTCCCAATGGAAAGTGCCACAACCCGGCCTGTGCCATGAATGGGCCGCTTAGCTGTAATGTCAAGTTGCGTAAGCATAGGCTGTCCAACATGACCATCCCAACACCCTGGGGGCTAGAAGTGGGCCCAGCAGGGGTCCTGGATATGCAAGTTGGGGATGGAGCACCCAGAACTGGGCTGCTAGAAATGGGAACTGGACTAAATCAAAGGAACATTGTGGGAAGAAGCCATAGAACAAGATGCCAGGGCCGAGGAGGGTAAAGGATGCCCCTCCATCGGCACAGTCATGGCTACTCCGGCTAACCTTAACTGAGGGGTAAGGAGGAGCTAGTGAACCTTACACAGGATCTATTCGGAGGTTGTAAAACTGTGTTGAGTGTCGCCCAACCTGCAGCTCTGCATATGCTTGTTAGAGAGCTGATGTGTGCTAGCGCCCAGGAGGAGGCAACACTCCGGGTGGAGTGGGCTCTTGCCCATAGGGGGCACGGTATATTAGAGATTTGCTCTTTTTGTGGGTTGGTACCGCTGGCCTGTGGGCGACAGCAAGAGAGAAGCACTCGGCCCTCCCCCAAGGCTGTTGGAGTTCCTTAAAGAGCAGTTTCTTAAAGAGGAGCTTTACAACCCGCCCGAACTGGAAGGGGTAGCGGACGAAGCTAGACTTCTAATGAAAGCAAAGCTATGGACATGCGCTCACATACCGTCTCAGCGTGACTGAGGCCCATACAAGTGAGACAGTGATTGTGGCCGTCGTCAGAGGTGAAGGAACTCCCGCATCAAGAAACAAACGGTCGAAAAGACATCCCAGAGGACATGCTTAACGACAGTGCAGCTGTAGAAATTTGCTCTTTTAGATCGGGACTGCCGAGGGGAGGGATAGTGCACCCAGCGCAGTCTCTATACTGGATATGCAGGAACACTCTGATCAAGATGTCGAACAGCAGGTAAATTCTTTTTTTTCTTTCCAATCAAGCAGCAAGCAATCGGCTCCAAAGCTAAACGCTGAATGGTGAGGCGCGCCTCCATCTTTTTCTCAAAGATCACAGTGGATTGGTCTCCCAGGCGAGACCCCATGACCTCAGTCAATGACATAGCATCATAGTGACTAAATGAAAGGGAACCAAGCATCAGAATGGGGGTCAGTGTCCAGACAAGGGTCGGTAACAACAAAACACAATCCAAGGGCAAAAACAAAGCGGTGGTCAAAAACAGGCAAAGTCAGTGACAGTAGATCAAATAACAGAGATTTTCACGAATAAGAGACATCAATGGGGAACCGTGACAACAGATGAGATGGGCGGTGACAAGAGTCTATGAAATGAAAACAGACACAAAACAAACACAGTTAGCTGGGTGCTGGAGTGCCATCCCCTGAACTGGGCTGGCACATTCAGCTGATCGTTACAGTTACTTTTTTCTTCCTTTTTTTTTGGACTAATTATTTTATTGAACCACCAAAAATATATATTGAAACACAAAACTGCTAAAAAGAAAAAGATGAGAAAATTCTGAGATAACTGAACAGAACTTGCTTAGTTAAGTACGCAAATTAGTGAGGTAATGTGACAGTGTAGTAAACTTTTTAAGATTTTCTTTATTTGAGACTCGTTAATGAACTGAAAAAACTGTAATGCATTCAGTATTAAATTTATACAGTATTAGACTAATATACCATGCTGAGCGTTCTGTGCCACTCGGGTTTCCTCAGACTGCTGCATGATTGAGTCAAGCAAACAGTGTACAGGTAGATGTAAAGCGTGTGTTATTTCAGTGTGAATAATGAACAGCTGGTGTGCAGCCGCAGGCAGAGCTTTAAGAAGTTTGACTGTGTTTTACAGTCGGCTCTCACAATCTCATCAAATCTTAAGTGTTTCCTGAGAGATGGTGGCCTGTGCTCATTACAGAGCAGCTCAGCGGCAGGATTCATCAGGCCTAGTGCAGACTCCCTCTTTAATATAAGACAGAGACAGAGAAAGCCAGCTGTACTCAGAGTCTCTGTGTGCTGCAGGTTTACAGTGATGTCACCGCTAGAAAACTTAACTTCAACATGAAGCAACCTATTTTACTTCTGTAACGCACCATAGGATATTCAGAAGGGGGGAAAAATATAGGTTGCGCCAAAGCTGCATTCATTTGATTAAAAAATATGATTTTGTGATTGAGAAACATTTTTATCAATCTTATTATTATCCGTTAATAAAGTTCCCATTTTAGCCAACGCAATATGTCGTAGATGCTCTTACCACACTCACGTTTGATATATAAAATAAATAAATAAATAAATACAAATAAAGAGCCAGAGCACGTGATCTCTGTGACGCCTAGGTGTACAAAACAGACCCTCTCACCTCTGTAATAAACATGGAGGTGTTAGTCCCGTCCAAAATGGTACATGAAAATCACAGACGACAGGTGATAAGAATCGAAGCTCACACGTACAGTAGTTTAGAAAACTAGTACCGTCCGAATAGGGCTACAGTGCAATTCCGGCTAGGTATACATCCACACTAAAATATCAAGGTGAAAGTCATCATAGCTTGGATAGTATAGACCCAGCTCCGAAAACAAAACTTTGTGAATAGATTAACGTCAATATTATAATATCTTTTTTATTCCACGATAAGAGTCTCGCGTTAATGCAGCGCATTAATGCAGCATGTTAAAGCTGATAATGGCACACCATTATATGTATATATATACTGTTTATATGCCCTGAATGTTTATAATAATGTCTGGCTGCGCCCCTGGTCTGGAGGTCCGGAAGAAATGTGTAGGCTTCAGAACTGACCACTGCTGAGAATGAAGCATGACTGCCCCTACTGGTAATGTGTTTTCTGAGTGAATTCCTCTGAGTGTTGTGGGATTTCACGACATCCTTTTCCCTGTGACACGCATTTCTAATGGCCACATCTGTATATCTGTTGTTACATTTATCAATAAGATCATACAATACAGTGCATAAAAGGCATAATTAACATGTTAGAAATTCTTGCATTATGTCTTCCAGTAAAGTGTGAGGAGTAAATGACCCTCCTGCCAAGTTATTGACAATACGGTTTCTTTATACAGTGCAGATAGTTTTAAAGCATTAAAATACTGTAACAGTGTCAAAATTGCAAAGTTCTTCAATTATGAAACAATTAAAATTTCATCTGTAAAGCAGCTCTACAAAAGGCAATAGTGTCATCATTCAGCTCAGTTCAGATGAATGTTGATTCGGTTCAGTTCAATAATGTGTCAGTGTTGCAATATGTAAACCAATTCAGTTCAACTACCACATAAAAGTAATTTAAAGAACACAATTGTCATTATCCAGCTGAATGTAGTTCTGGTTTAGTTTAAATGTGCTATAGTTGATAAGGTGTCTGTTGAATGTTATGAGCTGGAATGTGCATTGATGGAGGAAAACGGTGACTGTAGGATGACTGTAGCTCTTCTGAGTCTCCCAGCACATAGGTAGGAACACATGTGAGCATGCATGTTGACCTTTCATGGGCTCCAGGCGAAACCCGTCTGACAAATGAGAGTCAACAGCCAGCATCTGTATGCTAGAATCAAGTGTGTGTGTGTGTCTCCTGAGTGAGTCGCTTCATGTCCAGGCGCTGAGCTGCTGAAATATACATACACCTGCTCTCAGCATCTGTGCTGTCATCTGCTGACCGGAGCAGCCCAAAACCCCTGCCTTACAGAGAGACATGAGATCATGGGTTTCCATGACTTTCTTATGTAGTGTTTTTGTTTGTTAACCAGGGTTATTATAGTGAAGTAAACTAAAACCATAAAAATAGTTACTTAAAATATAATATATGTGAACATAAATAAATATATAAATAAATACAATAAAATAAAACTTTTTTCAGCTAGTAACCAATTAAATATTTATAATTTTCTTACTTGGTTTAACTAAAACTTAAACTGACATTAAAACCCTAAACCCTATAAAGTCTTTAAATAAATAAAGACTTAAATAAAGACAGAATGTATGGAGTTGCTTTTCAAGGGTGTCATTATATTTAGAGAACCCTACCATCAAGAAGTTTGAAAGGTCCTGTTTTTTACAGTAAGCTTGAGTTTGTGTTGAGTTCAGTCACAGTGTCACCTGATCCTCACATCCATCACCTTTTCGTTAAGGTTGAGTGAAATGCTGGAGTCCGTGTGGTTGATGGATGCTCCGCTTGGGTCTGATTGTGACTTCGGCCTCCTTGTGTCGCTCTTGTAGACGACTCGCCCCTGTGGAGCGCAAACTGTGTACTGCATATGTTAATCAAACCCAATTACCCATAATTGAATGTCTCCATTTTGCTTCTAATCAATAGCGACTCGGCGAGTGAAGGCACGGCGAGGGAATAAATTCGCTGTGATTCCTGTAATTGATGGTGCCCTTGTCACAGAGGGAGAAATGAAACCACCTGCGGACTTGAAGCATCTTCATCGCCTCATTTCAATGCAAATCATTTTACTCCAGCTGATTTCAGCTTATTGATCAGTTCAGCGACTAAAAGAGAAGTATTTGTCAGGAGAACGTGAACTCTATCTGGTTAATAGATAAGTGGATATTCATAAAAACGCTGGTGACATCCGTGAGTGTCTCGTGAGTCACTTTAATTGACTTATAAAATGACTGTTTAATGAAGATATATGTGGCCAATTTACTGGCCTACATGTGAAAACAAACCTCCAATCAGAGTTCATTTGAATATAATTACTCTAGGAGACGTCAATAAAGACGAAAGGGCAGAAGAGTTACGACCTTTCATTTAGAGTCATTCTCTAGACTCATTTTTGATTTGTTCCCTTGAGTTGATATTTTCCATATTTTCTTTTAGCTGCATCAGTGGTTGATGTGATTGCTAACACTCGAAAGGTTAAAGGTCATTAAGACATGCACGTTTCTACATTTTACAAATGACATTTTGTCAACATACTCAATTTAAATTAGTTTAACTGCAGTCATGCTACCATATTGAAAGAGTATTACAATTAAGTAGCTTTAAAAAAAAGTAGCTACAATAAGTGTAACTCTTACTGTTTAAAGTCAACACACTCTCAAGATCAATTCATAGGTATTCATATGAGGTGGCAAATTCGTACAAATTCGTATGATCTTACACAGTGATGGGGGCAGGGGCAGGTTTAGGTTTAGGTCATTTCATTTCTGTTCTATTTTGCTAAAAAGTGTAAATATTTGTAAAAATATATATGATAATTGGTGTTTATATTGTCTTAATAAATAAATAAATAAATAACTCAATCCAATCTCAATCTCAATCTCAAGACAGTTGTGATTTTTGCAAAACAAAATTACATTACATTACTGTACTACTGATTTTTATGGTTTCTTAACTTTTTTATTTAGTTATATATATTTTTTTATTAGTAGTATTTTATTTTGAATTTTATTTTTATAACTAAAATTATTTAAGGGACAATATATTTTTAAATGTTTAACTATGCAACATGATTTATATTTCAACTGAATTAATTTCTCTAATTTATATACATTTTTGTATGTAATTAAATATTTTGCTTTAAAAATACTGTGCAAATTCTTTAGTAACGGAATTACATTAACCAAAATCAGAAATTTCAGTGTTACATACTATATGATTCACTGAGAAAAAGGTGAATATTGGTATCTTAAATGTGCATAATAATATTTCTTGTCACAAATCGCCCCTCTGTGGCTCTCTCCGATGGCCACTGGAGGGAACCCTCTTCATCGTGCTAAACCCTCTGAACTCCATTTCCCATCATGCCCTGTACCTAGGACTGATGACCGTCCCAGGTGTGCCTCATTACCCCACCTTTTATAAACCACGCTCAGTCTCCAGAAAGACCCTGTTCTGCCTGCCCTGATTGATCGTTTCTCCCTGTGTTATCTTCTATGATTGTCTGCCACCTGCCCCGAACCCAGCATGGTACCCTGTAACAACTCATGATGGAAGGGACTTCCCAAGCCTCGATATTGGTGAGCCATCAGCAACAGCTTCTGAAACTCACCACACTTACCGAGGAGCTTGTACGAGCAGTGCACACGCTCACGCCAAGTGTAAGGGATTTTTTATTACAATGCTCCATATTCATTAATCAACAACCTCAACTATATCCCACAGATAACAGTGGCAGACACTTGGTTTTTCCCTCGTATATGTATTCCCTCTCAGTTTCTAAACCAATTCAGAGACGTGTTTGAGCACTCAGTCAGAGGAAAGGAACCCAGCGAGCATCTGATCTCTCTGCGGCAAGGTAAAGACATGGTTGCTGAATATACACTAACTTTTGCACTCTTGCTGCACAGATCGGGTGGGATGCCAGCCCTCTAAAGCTCTTCTATTGCAAGGGGTTGGATCCTGATTTTCAGACTGAGCTCGCATTCAAGACGCTCAAGCAGTTTATGGATTTAGCCATCCGCATCGACAACCTCATGTGAGCTGAGGTTCTTCCTCAACTGAATCTCTTACCATTCATATAAAGTTAAATGTAAAGGGTAGATATGTTGAGGCAGTGACTATGATCGATTATAGGGCAGCAAGTAATTTCATTGAGATTTTCGCTAAGACTCATGAAGTCCCTTTTATTTCATGTGAATCCTGTGTGGCAGTGGCAGCCTTAGACGGAAGACCATTAGGATTTGGAAGAGTGCAGTTTATCACTGACGAACTGCAACTTCAGACCAGCATCATGCAATCTGAAACCATCAAGCTGTTTGTCATTCAATCCCCCAACTACTCCATAATTCTGGGACTTCCCTGGCTGGAACAGCATAACCCCCTCATATCCTGGTCAGACAGACAAATCACCCAATGGTCAGAGGCCTGCCAACAACTGTCTACACACCTGTAACAACCTGAACAACCTGTTGCTAGTCAAGAACTGATTCCTGTTGAACTCCCAGTGGAATATTCTTACCTGGCCACGGCCTTCAGTAAGCAGAAAGGCTTAAGGCTTAAGAACTGAGGCTTAAGACCGCCTTCTCGAACACCACGGGGCACTGCGAATATCTTGTTATGCCGTTCAGACTGTCCAATAGTCCCTCTGTGTTTCAGGGATTCATTAATGAAATGTTCTGAGACATGCTGAATAAATTCCTCATTGTCTACATTGATGACATCCTGATATGCTCGGAAACCTACAAATCCCACGTGCAGCTGGTCAGAGCAGCTCTGCAACGCCTCATCGATCACCAGCTCTATGCTAAAATCCAGAAATGTGAATTCCACCAAACCAAAGTTGCTTTCCTGGGATGTATCATCAGCTCCGAGGGAGTTACCATGGATGATCGCAAGGTCAAGGCAGTGGTCAAGTGTCCGAAACCTTCCACCCTGAAAGAACTTTAATGCTTCCTGGGCTTCGCTATTTTCTATTGTTGCTTCATAAGGAACTTCAGTATCATTGCTGCTCCCCTCATGTCACTGGTAAAGAAGGGAACATCGGTCATCCAGTGGTCACCCGAGACTCTCCGAGACTTCACACAACTCAAGGACAGATTTACTTCCGCCCTTATCCTTTGTGAACTCTTTGTCTGGGTCAGGTTGATAGTTTAAGTTGACGCATCAGACACCGGCATTGGAGCCAAACTGTCTCAGAGGCACGGTAATCCAGGCAAGCTCTTTCCTTGCACCTTTTACTTACGCAAACTCAACTTGCCGAATGCAACTATGATGTTTGGTGACTGAGAACTCCTCACCATGAAGGTCACCTTCGAGGAATGCCTACACTGGTTGGAGGGGCGAAGAGGGAAAAAAAAAAAAAAAAAAAAAAAAACTTAATGCAAACCAGGGCTGGACTGGAAGTAAAAATCGGCCTTGGCATTTTATGGTCTAGCTGGCCCACCACCACATATAGGCCTACCATATCACTGCAGAAAATCTTTTGGGTTTTATTCTTAAAATCGCACTAATACAAAACACACGTTTGTTTTATTTTTTTGTGAACTGCCATCTTTGAAATTTTAAGGATAGAAGCAACTTCAGTGAATGCTCACTGAATCCTTGTGCCAGTAAAGCTAGCATTGAGCCCCTTTGTTTTTTCTTGACTTAAAAACTTTGTTTATTTTTAAATTTCTAATTGCGTTTGAAAGACTTCTAGCATTTTTTTTTTTTTTTTACCATCCAACTGGTCAAACTGCAAGAGGATAGTGTTGATTACAGCAGTGATTTTTATACATTTCATTACATGCTCTGAGAGATACTGATTTAGGAGTAAATTGCAGTGGTCTTAAATTGAAGGAGGTCTGTGAATTCGTGAATGTTCAAATCATCCCCTCAATGCCCGACCGGCCTCCTTCATCCCTTACCCATACCTCAATGTCCTTGGTCCAACAATGCCATAGACTTTGTCACTGACTTACCTGTATCCCAGAATTACACCACCATCCTCACCGTTGTAGATCATTTCTCCAAGGTCTGTCAATTCGTTCCTCTCCTCAAAGTCCCCACACCATGGGAAACTGCTGAAGTGATTGTGGATCAAGTATTCCGTTATTATGGCCTCCCAGTCATATAATGTCGTGGGCCACAGTTCACGTCTCGGGTCTGGCAAGCGTTCTGTGTGCAGCTCAATATAAACATAAGTCTGATCTTGGGATATCACCCCCAAGCCAAGGCCAGGTCGAACGATCAGGAGCTGTCCTGCTTCTTCCGCACCTACTGTCACAAGAATCAAAATGATTGGAGTTGTTACATTGTCTGGGCTGAATAAGTCCAGAACTCTATCCGCAAACCCTCCACCAGACATTCTTTCAATGCATCCTCTGATTTCAACCACCTATGTTCCCGTGGACAGGTGAACCCTCTGACCTACCAGCTGTCAATACCTGGCTCCAATGCAGAGGAAACTTGGAACACAGCTCACGTTCACCTACAGCAGGCTATGAGAAGAGTGCGGGAACAAGCTGACCGTCAACGTCGCCCCAATCCCGAATACTTACCTGGGCAATGGGTATGGCTCTCCACCCGGGACCTTCGTCTCCGACTCCCCAGCAAAAAAGACCTAGGTATGTGGGTCCCTTCAAAATTCTCAGTCAAATAACCCTTGTATCCTTTGCCTTAACCTTCCCTCTAATTACCGTATTTCTCCTACTTTTTATGTGTCACTCCTGACACCTGCCGGGAGGAGAGAGGGCTAGGGATGAGGCGGCGACCAGAGATACCTCTCTCTTAATCATCGAGGGTGGGGAGGCCTGCTCCCCGACCTAGAGAGAGGCCTCAACGTCGAAACCATCCTCGCTTCAGGAGCCGCTCACAGGGAGGGTGTTTTGTCAAAAATCGCACCTCTGTGGCTCTCTCCGACGGCCACCTGAGGGAACCCTCTCCAGAGTACTAAACCCTCTGATGTCCATTTCCCATCATGCCCCGTATCTAGGACTGATCACCGCCCAGGTGTGCCTCATTACCCCACCTTTTATAAACCGCGCTCAGTCTCCAGAACGACGTGAAGTCTTGTTTTGCCCTGGCCTACATTTCTGAGCATTTATTACTGTATTGATTCCCCGTATTCTGATCTTAGACTGTTGACGTTTCTCTGACACTTTGCTGCTTGCCCTGATTTATCGTTTCTGCCTGTATTATCTTCTATGATTGCCTGCTGCCTGCCCCCTGCCCCAAAACCAGCCTGGTATTGTTTATGACTCTGTTTTGCCTTGGATATATCTATTAGTTGATTCTGACCCTGCCTGTCTGACCTTGAATAAATCTGTTTGCAAATAAATTCAAACGTCTGAGCTTTCATCACATTTCTATTGTACATATTAGTACCCAAATGGTACACAATTGTACCTTTTGAAAGGGTACCACTCTAGTGACAGCTTTTGTCCCTTTTATTTTTATTTTATTTTATTTTTTCCTGAGAATGCAGAGAGAACATTTGCTGTACTCTAAGACTGTGTGTAATACTGTGTGACATAAAGTGATGAAACATTATATTCTTGCAGGAAAAAAATATCTTATTATTGAAACAGCTGCACTATTTTTAAGCAGCTACAGTCATACCTCTGAAAAATGTGGTAAAGTTAGTAGCATTAATAATTTTAGTTAATTACTGTCCAACGTTGAGACGAGATGTTTTAGAATGTGTGTTAAATGTAGCTGAGAGCACTAATCATATTGGTAGCTGAAAGCTTATTCAAATTAGCCAAAAGATTTAATAAACATAGGAAGTGAGGGATGTACATGTGAGCTTGTGAATGGTTTGAATCCTGTGGAAATCTGATGAGTTTCTGTGGGCACAGATTCTGTGTGGGCCTAATGTGCCTCAAGGGTTTTTCTCAATAACCGTTTTCTGCTTTTTTTTCAAAAACCATAAAACTGTGTTAGAGAGAGTATGCTACAAAAAGTTAAAACTATTTAAAGAGGAAATATCTGACTTTAGAAGAGGACTTTGACACAAATAAAGATGCACAAGGAAATCTTATCTTACGTCATAATTAAGTTTTAAAGTGGGCATACGATGCAAATTCAAATTGTTACTAGCTGTTACAATGCAACTTTACACAAAAAATCTCTAAAGTTGCAAAGATTAAAGTTTCAAAACCAAAGAGATATTCTTTATTAAAGTTGTGACTTGTCTATACCCCTCTAAAACGACTAGTTTAAACACTCCCCCTCTTTTCTACATCACAGAGTAGGTTTATTTTCAAACGTGCCAAATTTTTACGCAAAGAAAGATGGCAAAACTATTATTCTGCCTGTAGTGTTGCTGCAGGCACCATGTTCTGGAGACACCGTGTGTCGTTGTGAAAGTGAAACTACTAGAGCCCAACCGATAAAAGATTTTGAAGGGTGATTCCAATACGAATATTTGTTGGTTTTAAAATCTGATATGCCAATATATCGGCCGATATATATATATATATATTTTTTTTTTTACTTTTCAGAAACGCGCAACAAAATATTAACAGATTTCCCTAATATTAGTTATTTGTAGTTAATTATGAATTTAACTAACATGCTATGATAACGCATTTTAAAAAGAAACTTTTTTATTGTCACAACAGAACAGAAGAACATCAAAATATATTAAAGTTCTGATAAATAAAAAGTGTAAAAATACAAACTAAAAGATATGAAACGTAAAGTCCTTTGAACAAAAACAACAACAACCAAATCAAAGTTACCAGTTTTAAAAGACTTGGTAAGCTTCATAAATATAACTTTGAATAGGACTGGAGACACATTCTGTTACGTTCTGATAAATAACAACAACACATACACATACTGTATATATTAGAAGATGTCCTTTAGTATTAATTTACAAATTTGGACGCCACCCATGGATAATAACTGACCACGAACAGAAAATAGAGCAGCTTGCTGCATTTTTTATACATTAATGTGGTGTCTTGCTGATTTTTGAACAATTACAATTTCGGCTAAGAGTGTATTGTAATGCAAGCATTATTGAAAATGTAAATTATTACTGAAACTTGATTAGTAATGCCTTACACTACTGCGTTACAGCAAAAAGTAATGTATAACTGTAATATATTACTTTTGTAACACATTACTCCCAACGCTGATAGTAATGGGTGTTTAACATTTACAACACTTACCTCGCTTTTTTATAACAATAAGCTTTGTACAAAATGTTTCAGGAGGCAGGGATTAGAGGAGAAACAGTAATGTGCAGTATGTGGAAAATAATGTGCATAAACACATTGAATTACACCAAATACACAAAATAGTGTTCTTTTTAGAAACATCATATGACCCCTTTAAATAAATCATTGATTATATACACATACAAACACGTACATATAATTACATAATACATGCAAAACAATATAATGTTGATGAAGCTATTTATACAAACTATTTATACAATATTTAATGTATTTAAATTGAGCACATACACAAAATATTATATTCATGTAAATATATATATATATATTAGAAAACAAAAAATAAATAAAATAAAAACTTTTTTTGTTAAAAAATAACAGTTTTAAGTCCTTTCATAGACTCCCTTGAGCATCTCTTTATTTAATTATTTTGGTTGTCAATTAATATTTCCCTTTTAAATAGCTTTAACTTTTAACTTTATTTGTTTTGAATCTGTAGCTTTACAGGTAATTAAATTGTCTTTCTTACAAAGCATTGTCTGATTTATTCATTCCTAAGTGGTTAATATGTGGGATTTTACATCTTTTTTTTGTAGCAAAATATCTGCAACAGCATGTTTTAAACTCTTCCTCAATACACATTTCCTCTTTAAACAGCTTTAATGTTCTGTCAGCAGCTTGTAGCGTTGATAACTAATTACTCAAATGCTAGCTTGACCTGTTTAACTGCTTCAGTCTGCCAGTAGCTTGCAGCTTGACGCGTTACAGTTTCAAAGCACCTTCCCCAGCACAATAGTGCTCATGATGAATGACCCATGAAAGCATTATGTTTTTCCTAATTAGTTTTCAGGAATCAGTGCAAATGCTGCAAACTCAACACAGTCAGCTGGAGGAAGATAAAAGATCTGAATGTAATTTTAATGCTTTCATTGTTGTATTTATTTATTTTTTCATCTTTCTGAGGTCCGGTTTGCGCGACCTGCTCTGTCCTGGAGACGGCAAAGAGATAGTCGAAGAGATGCTCTGTTTCTGTGCGGCTCTGTGTGCTCAGCACTTTTCCGGCGGTGAGTGTAAGAGGCCCTAGGGAATGCAGCAGTTTCCTGTGAGGAGCGTCGCCTGTCGTCCCCCTGTAATCGATTCCAGGTACCGCAGAACCATATTCTAAAAAGAAGGATATTAACTGTCAGCACAGCCCACATACTTACACACACACATACAGGAGCAGAGGGATGAGAGTAAATTGGCCCTCAGGAAAGCTCTCATCTTGCAGGTTGCAGTGTGGTTTCGGGACAAATGAACGACAGTTTGTCCTGCCGTGTCTCGCACTACGAACTCTGTGGATCAATAATTCTTTTCTCTTTAATTTAATTGCGTGCACTGTCCTCTCTGTTCGTCTAGCTTCTACTGCTTTGAGAGCACTGGTAAAGAATCAGATATTTTAAAGGTTATAAAAGAACTTTATATAAAACATCTCTGGCTCTTTAACCTGAGTTGCTCTGCTGCAGGGGTAACAGAGACAAGGTCCTGGTGTGTCTGATGATAAGATTTGGATTACTCAGTATTTTGGGGTTTTATAATGTGTTGTTATTTGCTTCTTTTGTGTCTGATTTAGAATTGGATTGCAGTGTTCTAGCTTAAATAACTGAATTCTTTTGAATCATAGGGTTTTAGACTTATACTGTACTGTTATACTGTACTTATGGTTATGTAATGTACTTTTAACCATCATAGAGTTACAGTCTGTCTGGGGTTTAGTCTATCTGATGATGTCATAGTTCATCTGATACTATAGTTTAGTCTGTCTGATAATGTTGTAGTTCATCTGATACTATAGTTTAGTTTGTCTGATAATGCCGTAGTTTGTCTGATAATACAGTTCCCTTTCAGTCGGTTACTTCGGCGTGGCCGTTAACTGGCGCCGGCGGACAGTCACAAACACTGTCTAACATGCCTGGGCATTGAGCATGCTAGAGCAGCATTCGTGGATGGTTCATGTTCCTCCTGTGGGAAGATGACGATCTCGGAGCTGTGGACAAGGCTGAATTACATGGCCGGTGGGGAAGTCCCTATTCCTCTTCCACGTTCTGGTGCTTGCGCTGGCAGCATCCGCGGAGCTTCCGGTTCCGGGGGAGAGAGGGCAGGCCTGACAGTGACAGTGAGGAACTTCCCTCGGGGAGCGCCCCCTGTCACACGCGCTCCGACACTGATGGAGTTTCCATCGGGGCAGCCCGGTCAAACGGAAACGGTGCCGGATGTTTCCTTTGGGGCTTCCCCTGATGACCAGATGTCTGTCACAGCATCGGGAGGAGAGTACGGCTCAGGAGATGAGGCGCTCAACAGTTTCGGATACTGATCCTGAGCTAGTTGCTATGCTTGCCCGGGCCGCTAAGGGGGTCGGGATTGAGTGGGTCCCTCCACAACGTCCTGAACCCTCGAGGCTGGATGATTGGTATCTGGGTGTGGCCCGTGCTGGAGCGCAGGGGCCTACTCCGGTTCTTTTCTTCCCGGATGTGCATGATGAGTTGACTCAATCTTGGAAGGCACCTTTCACTGCCAGGAAGCGATCGAGCGGCTCGTCCTCCTTCACCACCCTTGACAGTGGCGCAGCCCGGGGCTACACGGGGGTCCCCCAGGTGGAGAGGTCTGTTGTGATGCAACTGTGTCCACAGGCTTCTACTTCCTGGCAGGGTAACCTGTCGCTCCCCTCTCGGGCCTGTAAGCATTCGTTGGCTCTGATCGATGATGCTTACAAAGCCTCTTATGAAGAAAGCAATAGAGCCGGTCCCTCCAACCGATATGAGGACAGGGTTTTAAAGCCCGTACTTCATAGTGCCCAAGAAAGGTGGTGGGTTACGACCGATCCTGGATCTGCGAGTCTTGAATCGAGTTCTTCACAGGCTTCTGTTCAAGATGTTGACGCCGAAACCCATTTTCGAATGCATCCGTCCCCAGGATTGGTTTGCAGCAATCGACCCGAAGGATGTGTACTTTCATGTCTCAATCCATCCACAACACAGGCCGTTCCTGAGGTTCGCGTTTGAAGGAGAGGCATATCAGTATCGCGTCCTGCCCTTTGGGCTCTCCCTGTTGCCCCGTGTGTTCACAAAAGTGGCCGAGACAGCCATGGAGAAAAGGGTTCGTATTCTCAACTACCTCAAAGACTGGCTAATACTAGCACAGTCCAGAGCTCAGTTCTGCGAACACAGGGATTTGGTGTTACGACACCTCAGCCTGTTGGGTCCAGAGCAAACTCTGTCCAATGTAGAGGATCTCTTTTCTCAGTCTCTGCTGGCCTGCTTGAATACGTTCAAGAACAGGAAAGTGGTCCCACTGAAACAGTTTCAGAGGCTGCTGGGGCATATGGCAGCGGCTTCAGCGGTAATCCTGTTGGGCTAGCTCCATATGAGACCGCTTCAGCATTGGCTTCATGATCGAGTCCCGAGGTGGGCGTGGAAGAGTGGCTCGCTGCGGGTTCAAGTAGCTCCAGCCTGTCACCTAGCTTTTTCCCTGTGGTCAGACCTAATGTTTCTTCGGGCAGGAGTGCTTTTAGAACAGGTCTCCAGGCATGTTGTGGTATTCACAGATGCCTCCACCACAGGGTGGGGCGCCATGTACAACGGGCATGCAGTCTCAGGGGTTTGGACGGAACTCTGCATTGCATTGGCATCTGTATTGGCACATCTATTGCCTTGAGTTGCTAGCAGTTCGTCAAGCCCTGGGTCCTGGAGAATGGAGACTCCATTCCCTAATGGTCGAATTGATATGGGAGCAGTTTGGTGCGGCACAGGTAGACCTGTTCGCCTCTCCAGAAACCTCTCATTGCCAGTTGTTTTATGCTCTGACCAAGGAAACCTTAGGCAGAGATGCCCTGGCTCACAGCTGGCCTTAGGGGCTGAGCAAATATGCGTTTCCCCCAGTGAGCCTTCTCACACAATTCCTGTGCAAGGTCAGGGAGGACGATGAGCAGGTCCTGCTGGTAGCCCCCTATTGGCCCACAAGGACCTGGTTCCCCGAACTTATGCGCCTCGTGACAGCCCCTCCTTGGCCGATTCCTCTGAGGAAGGATTTACTGACTCAGAGACGGGGCACCCTGTGGCACCCGCGCCCAGATTTGTGGAAACTCCACGTCTGGAAACGGGACACGGAGGTTCTAAGTGGCCTACCTCAAGGGGTAGATGACACTATTTCTTCTGCGAGAGTGCCTTCTACTAGAGCTGCCTTTACAATGGAATGGAACCTGCTCGTCGATTGGTGCTCTTCTCGATGAGAAGACCCCCGAACATGCCAGATCAGATCTGTGCTTCTCTTTCTGCAGCAAGGGTTGAAGCGAAACCAGTTTCTTCCCGCGTTCTCACCTCTAACAGAGCTGAAGAGCCGGAGTAGGGCCTGTTCGGTCGGCTTGGTATCCTTCTCCAGTAATCCTCATCAGTTGACACTGTGAGTCCTCCGATCCCTCGGCAGTCGGATGTTGCAGAGCATCTGACGCTAGGCCCTCGAGGCAATGTATCCTCGAGAACCGCTAGAGAGCTGGGAGCCCCTGAGTGTTACCATGAGGATCTCAGGTGGTAGAGGTAAGATTACCTTCCCCAGTTGAGGGTTCAAT
>JAUMHI010000210.1:397103-429053 GCA_032359435.1 Enteromius unitaeniatus | reverse complement strand
AGGGGGTTGGTGACTCTCACATGGGGCTGGAAGGGACAGTCTCTATGGCGCTTTGGTAGGGATCCCTATTCGTCGGTGACCGACTGAATGGGAACGTCTCGGTTACGTATTGTAACCCTTGTTCCCTGAAGAAGGGAACAGAGACATCACGTCCCGTTGCCATAGAGGCTGTACCGCCCCTAGGGGCCGTAACACCGGCTCGGCTCCTCAGCGAAGACCTAATGAACACTAGATCTGCTGACCTACTTATACTCATGCCGCGATTGGGTTCAGCTGATCCTAATCAGCGTATGCCAATGAAATTCATTGGCGTGTTTGCGTACACGCAGAGTGGTTTTGGCGAGATTCCTTGAAGCGAGATTCCTATTCGTCAGTCACAGACGTGATGTCTCCGTTCCCTTCTTTAAGGAACGAGGGTTACAATACGTATCCGAGACATTTAGTTTTTTGACATTTTTTGGCTATAATTGTTGGTTTTAGTTTGTCTGATAATGTTCTGGTATGATTACAGTATAATCTAATTTTTTGTTGTTGTTGTTGTAGTAGTCTAGGTGATGGTCACCCGTGATTTCACCAAGACATGATCCTGGATCAACATTACTGTCCAAAAATATAAACTTATCCCAATCCTTACCCTTAAACCTACCCCTACCCAAAATGTTTAAAACCCAAAAGCTGATTAACAAGGGTGTAGAAGCACCTAAACATGATTATAAGCCTATAAAACAGATATTTCCAGAAAAATGATTCCTCATTTCTGATTGGATGTTGATCCAGAAACATCTTGTACTTGGTGAAATCACGCTCTCCGTGATATAGACCATCATCATTGTTAAACTGACTCATTTCCCATGGTTTCCCACCGCTAACAATGAGCCATGCAGCTCTAGAGTTTTTATTACCATTCAGTTATCTGCTCTGCTGTGTAGATGACATTCTTGAGAACTGAATGACTCATACATTTCTGAGCAGTTATATCTGTTGCCAAGCAATTTAAAAAACAAATAGTCAGCTATGAACAAACAAAGAGAATGTGAGAAAATACTAACAGTGAAAATGATCTCTGTCTATCTATTTATCTATTCATGCAGTTACAAGAATGGGCACAAAATCATGACTCGGTCTGTATGACTCAGACACGATTTCTTCTAGAAATCTTCTACAATCATATAATGCTTTGAGTAAAATATTGACACCCATCAAGTCAAAAAGGTGTCTGATTCTCAAACGAAACGTTCTTTTAAGAATAACGTTTTTAATTGATTCAACTGGAGAAAAAATAAATGGTCGAAATGAGTTCATAAATCAGACTGACCGCTGATTCAGTCGCAGAAGTTAACAGCTCATTAAAAAGAAGATCAGTAAGTAAATAATTAAATTTCAGTATTTTCCTTACAAAAAAAGCATAATTTGACTTCAAAAGATTTGTAAATAGCGCCAGAGTCATACAGACTACTGTTATGATTCTTTCATGGTGTTCTGCATTCTTTTTGAGGTTTTCTGTGCTCATCCATTCAATCAACATGGAAACAAACAACCGTTTTCACCAAAGAACAATAACAGAGTGAGTAAATGATGACAGATTTTATATTTTTGGTTTAACTAACTTTTTAAATTGAACACACAGACTATCAGCTGTGAATCTCTTTCTCTAAGGCTAGTAGCTCTCTCTTTCTAGGACACTGTAAACCTTCACAGGGCCTTTGTGCTGAGAGAGAGAAAGAGACGTCTTCACTAGTCAAGGCGATTTAAAGGCTCAGGCCTTACTGAGTAACAACATATAATAGAGCTTCAGCCAGAGCGACAAATCAGTATGTGTGTGTGTGTCCACAAAACAAGACACACACATTAATGCATAGTTCAGGTGTTTTGTAGCGTCCTCTATTCCTGTCTGTTAACATGACACTTCCTCTTTCTGCACTTACTGTAACAAACCTGCTAAATTTGACCTGTTGAAATCTGATCTTGACATCTGACTCGGGCCGAGCCGGATCTGTTCGCTGATCCGTCCTTGAATCTGACCAGCTCAGATATCTATTGAAGCTTGTTTCCGTAATATACAAATAAAAATGTAATTGCAACTTTTCATCTAACAATTCTGACTTTTTTTCTCAGAATTGCATGTTTATATATATATATATATAAAAAAGTTATAAGCTCTCATTTTCTTGCAGTTCTGAATATTTTTCCCTCTCAGAATTCTCTTCCAAGTCATCTCACAATTTTGAAATGAAATCTTGCATTTCTGGGGGGTTTTGTTACGTAAATGTAATTGTTTTTGAAAATAAAACTTTTTGTCTCACAATTCAGATTTTTTTTACTCTGAATTGTGAGTTTGTTTCGCAGTTGCTAGTTAATTGCAACTTATAAAGTCATAACTGTTTACTAAGCAGAAATTAGATATTTTCTCAGAATTATGAGCTTACTGTTATCAGTTTACAGTTTGCAGTTCTCACTATTTTCTCAAATTTCCAGAAGAATTTCTCAGTTTACATCTCACAATTTAGAATTTTTGTCTTAGAATTCAGAGTTGGCATCTCACAATTAGAATTAGGGATTTTTTTTCCTCTCTAAATTCAGAGTTTAGATCTTGCACAACTTTTTATCTTACAATTTTGTCATTTTTTCTTCATAATTGCGAGTGTTTATATTGCATTTGGGTTTTTATAATTCTGTATATCTCTATAGATGTAGATATTCTGGCAACTCTGAGTTTGTTTTCATAGAAGTCTTCTTTGTTACTGGTCATTAAAATCTAATTCACAAAGAAATGCGGATGGAGGATGGACACAAGTATGCGGTATACAAGTATACTTACATGCGAATATAAAATACAGTGTGTTTAACACCCATGCAGTCTAATTTGATTGTACTCTGTTTTTTTTTTTTTCGGCAAGAGGCATGAGTCTGATGTAGGCGTGCTGTATCTGTGGAGAAAACACAAGGAAGCTCCTTGAAAACAATCAGTAGTTTTATAATTCTGTTTGCTTATATAGTGGCACAAAAATTACACAGTTTACTTTTAATAGAGAGAAAGAGTAGGAAAGAAAGCACAGCCGAGACTAGAGAAAACCGATCCCACGATGAGCCAGCAGAGAAATGAGTCAGAGGAGTGCAGAGATTCGGTCATTACTCTTCTTTCCTTTGAATAACACAATTAAAAGAGGGAAATTGTGCCGAAGCGCTGCGAGTATCTATTCGTCAGCCTAAAGAGCCTCTGTGCCTTGATAAAGACCGTGTTCAATCTCGCTCTGCAGGCAGGACGGCCGTATTAACACGCTGCGGAATGCCTGCAGAATTGGGGAATATTTCATGTAAAAATGCTCTTGACATGCTATTAAGGTGAATTAGCTTGAGCCACTTGACTGTAAATGTTCTGATTAAGCCGCGGCAGCTGTGTGTGTGTGTGTGTACTGTACGTGTGTGAGGGTGTGCGCAGCTGACAGGGTTCAGCTTAACTTCTCTCACACAGTAAGGTGTGTGGAGATGATTTTTTAAGTGGTGTTCTGCTAAAAGCCCAGTGAGTGAATGACAGATGCTGAGAAACTGGATCTTTCTCCTGTCTGTTTATGAGCTGAGAGCTGCAGCGTCTCAACCTGACAGCGGCTGTCCAGTAATTCCATTAGCAGAGAGGATTTTAAAGAGAGAATCGTGTCATCCACACACAGCGTTTCAATTCCACAGCGAACTAAATATGTTTGGGCTTCTGTTTTCTTTTGCAAAAAATTCAGAACTGTTTTCAGACAGGTTTTCTATCTATCATTTGTTCGTTCGTTTTTGGTATCCTTCATCTGTCTGTCATTCTATGTATCATATCTGATGATTCTATATTTCTGTCTTATTCATTCTCTTTCATGCTGTCCTATCTGTCGTACTCCTTCATTCTGTCTATTGTTCTGTCTTTCTCTTTCATTCTGTCTATCTTTTGTTTGATCTATTTTTTGTTCTTTCTATTTCTCTTTTGTTCTGTCTATTGTTCTATTCTGTCTTTTATTCTATCTAGATCTATTTTATTCATTGTTCTATTTGTCATCTTAGATCATTTTATCTCTAGTTCTATCATTCTGTTTCTCGTTTTGTCTATCTGTTTATCTTTCATTTTATTTATCACTCTCTTTTATTTTGTTGTCTTGTCTTTCTGTGGTATAAATTGTTTTCAATTAGGTGCAAACACTTCCTTATCTACTATTGGTCAGATTATCAGACCCGCCCTCACCTCGCACCATTGGACAGTGCTGCCTGATTATGATTTTCAAACAATTAGAGCATCTTACTGAAATCATCTTAGATTGGGAAGAATCAATCCACAGTTCTAATGTCTTATCTGTAGCTGAGTATGCAAATTTATTTTATCTCCTTGAAGTACATGCAAACAGAAACGTACAAAAAATCGGATGTGTGTTAAATTACGGGCTTTAGGCATTAGTGCTTGTAGTGTAAATACAGCCAGATGGATGTTATGGTGGTGCACAGGAAAATTATGTTAGAGTGTCATTTTCTGTGTGAGAGAGAGAGAGACTGAGATGCTTTGAACCCGTGATAAACTCTAGACAGACTGGTGGAAACCCTCCAAGAGCTGCTTGACTGCTTTTATCTTTCCTGCCATAATTAAAGCTGACCGTCCCTCTAATGACACATGACACTATTACAGTCATCCTGAAGCTCACTCGAGATGCTGCTGTCTCTCTCACACTCTCAGCGCTTTATAGGTGAACTGGATTAGATCCAGGCACTGGGCAAGCCCTGCTCCCCATTCCCTCGTCTTTTATTGTACTATTTTTAATAGTAGAACACTGTACATATTAGCGTACAACGTGATTTTATTACTCGCTGTACATACGGTTCAGATAAGACACAACAACATAAAATAAGCGAGGATGTCAGTGGACTGCAGCGTGGCTGGATGGTGTATAATGGACGAGAAGCCCAGGGATCGATGTACTTGCCTCAACCAGTGTGTTATTTGAGCTAACGTCAGTGGAAAGCTGACAGTCCGCTCTAATGCGGCCAGTTCAAGTTGCAGAAAGTGCAGACAGAGGAGAGTCCATTCTGAGTCCATCCTAATGCACTCGTTCATTGAACAGCACTCGACCAGACTGTAATTGAAGGAGACGATGTTCTGAGACCCTCGAGGACATAAACAGCCCTCAGCAGTCTGTCTCTCCATCTATCCTTCTGTCTATCTATCTATCTATCTATCTATCTGTCTGTCTATCTGTCTGTCTGTCAGTCCAACTATCTCCTAATCTTTCATTGGCTGAAGTACTGTAGTTGTTAAAGGTCAGTCTGACATGAGAGGTCAGGTCAAAGGTCGTTGATGTACAGTATGCACAGTTGTTGATTCACTGCTGCTCTTTGACCCTCATTACTCCTCAAAATCCATCTTTAGTAGAAGTGTTTTTTTGCTCTGAAGGTCATTTTCATCCATATCTCCAAAAGACCTAGGTGTTTCGTTCCCGATCAGATACCCACAAACATTTTCTGCACCTTCTGCAGATGAATTACATTTTCTCCAGGTTGCACATTTTACAAGGATTGCTGTCGATAATGTAAACCATACCTGTAAACATGCATCAGAGCTCTGTGTGTGTGTGTGTGTGTGCGTGCATCTCTGCAGCAATGAGCACGATGTGCCTGATCGCCCTCATCAGGTACTGTCGAATCGATTGGTTGAGAAAATGCTGAAAGAGCACCAGTTTCTCTCTCACACTTTCCTTCTCACTGGACCTCACGATGTTCGCAGGAGTGTTGTTTTTGAAGCACAAACCAGGCACATGCACACGTATCCACCATCTGAACTCATGCTGCACTCTCAAGAAAATATGCTGCACTTTTTTTGTTAAACTTATTTTAGGTTCATTACACATAAAGTGAAACATTTCTGAATGTTTTTTTTTAATTATTTTATTTTGTTGATTAGAGCTTACAGCCCATGAGAAGAGACATGTCAAAATATTAGAATACTTCCTGAGATCAATCAAAAAAGGATTTGCAAAACAGAAAAGTTCAAGTTCTTTAAAACATGTTTATTCCTGCGCTTTGTTAGGGCTTCATATCACAAACTCCAACATCAGTGAGAAGCACAGTAATATCATGGTCAGTAGTGAAGTCTGGTCACTGTGGGCAGGTGCTGAAGTCCTGCTGGAAAAGGAAATCAGCAATAATTGAGAAATTATTGAGAAATCTCAATAAAGCTTGTTAGCAGATGGAAGCTTCAAAATCTCATGGAAGTAGGCTATATTGACTTTGGACTTGATAAAACACAATGCACCAACTTCAAAACTTCACACTGGACTTCAGGCAGCTGGCATTCTGTGCCTCTCCAGTCTTCCTCCAGACCTTGATTTCCAAACGAAATGCAAAATACTTTTATCTTAAAAAAGTACCCTGGAAGTACTGGATAACAGTTTCTTTCTCCTTAGCCCAGGTAAGGCAGGACTCTAGACTAACTTTTTGCACTGGTTGCACTGGTGCGCCTTTTTTTCTTAGGTGCACCAGCACAAAAGTTAGGTGCACCCAAATTTTTAACCGCATCACATTTAACACCGCAGTTTTACAAGTTCAATTTTTTAATTTATTTATTTTTTATTTTATTATTTTTTAAATCGCTGTCCATATAGGCAATCTTGACTTGTAAATGATTAACTAACAATATGGTCAATATAAAGTTCTTTATTTGAAGCACAGTTCTACAAGAAAGGTAACTTACTCACCATTTACTACCCAGATCAAAACTTTATAATGCAGTCTATTTATTTATATTTTTTCATTTTTAAGTATAAGAATATAATGGTTAATGCAGTAACGAGACGGTAGGCATATTATTGACATAGGCTCCATGTCATGACATGGCTTACCTTGGGCCTGAGCATGCTCGACCTCAATGTGTCCAGTAAGTAAGTATATTCACCGGTCTTCCTCTCCGCAAGATATGACCGTACACAATGAGGCATTCCTTTATGGCGATATCTGTGTCTCCGTCGATCAGGAATGCCATGTATGCACTGTTTGCAATTTGCACAGACGTCTTTTTTTTCAGTGTATCTGCGATGACTCCTATAAATTGGGTGCACACAACATCATTGCTGTACGTCGGGTTTACGCCAAAAAAATCAATCGGTGCTACCAACCTTTCCACAGAAAAACAAACAGTGTTCAACCAATCACCGGCATAATTGTGGCATATCTCAGACCCTAGGCTGACCATAGAGACATGTTTTTTTCACAGCCGATTTATGGGGCAGGCAGCGAGCGGATCGTGAAGAAATGTCAGCTGAATCTGATACTTTATGTTTCAGGCTTAAAATCGCTGACACAACTTTTAAGAGTCGCGGAGTTTCGTTTTCCCCCCTCGAATGGCTGGTCGCACCGGTGCAACTTCAGATGTTTTTTGGTCGCACTCTAGAGCCCTGTAAGGTGCTTCTGGTGTTGTTTCTGTTTTCAGAAGTGTCTTACTAGTGCTTTTCCTGAAGACGTCTGAGCGGGTGACTCTTGATGCACTTGACTCTAGCTTTAGTCCACTCCTTGCACTCCCAAGTGTTTGAATCGGCTTGATTGACAGTATTCTCAAGCTTGCAGTCATCCCTGTTGCTTGTGCAACTTTTCCCACACAGTTTCTTCCTTCTAGTCAACTTTGCATTTAATATACTTTGATATATAGCATCTATATCATGGTTTCTCAAATCTTACCCTGGAGGTCCAATGCACTGCAGAGTTTAGCTCCCACCCTGTTAAAACTCACCTACCTGTGATTTTCTAATGATCCTTAAAACACAGCTTAACATGCTCAGGTGTGTTTGATTAGGGTTTGAGTTCAACTCTGCAGTGCATTGGACCACCAGGGGAAGATTAAAAAAAAAAACCTGATCTATATAATATATTCTAATATAAACAATAATAAAAAAATCTTCTAATATTTTGAGATACTGTATGCATCTACAGCTGTAAGGTCTAATCATCAAAATTAAAACAAAAACCAAAAAAAACTTTAGAAATGTTTTAGATAGAACTTTTTACTTTACATGTAATGAATCTAAAATATGTGAAAGTTTCACTTTTTGAAATAAGTTACAAGCAAATTATGTTTTTTTTTTCATGATATTCCAATTTTTTAAAATATTTATTTATGCATTTTAAATAAATATATATATTTATATTTAGTATAATTCATTTTTTTTCCCACGATGACTTTACATTAACATAACATTAGTTTATGGTATTGTATGTGTAGAGATAATCTGATAATGACAGATTCTTTCACTCCTATAGACATAAATGATGTAAACATGCTTCATAAATACTATAAAATCTTGCTCCCGGACAGTGAAAGTGTTTCTCAGTCTGTGCTGCATTTATTAACGGCCTCCGGAGATCTGCTTCTTTGTTATGTGTGAATTTGTAATAATTTCTTCAACACCACCCTGCAGCGTGCTCAAGGACGTCCGGCTATAAATATATCAATCACAGACACATTAATGAGCCTGGAACACTTTAAGAACAGACCAGCATTACGATCACATTAAAACTGTCATTTTGCAATGTTGATTGTAAGTCCTTGAAATGGGGTTTCTTTCACTTGCTTGGTATTTTGCTTCTGTCAAGCAAACATACAAATCTGATATGACTATCTGCCAAAGCTGACTGCTCCCGTGATAAAGATCTCACAGTAATTAAATGAGCGTCAGATGTTGGATCTTCATGTCTTTTGCTGATAAATAAAGCAGCATACAGCGAAAAACACACACAGAGCTTAAACTTACACTGCTCAATCATGATCATCTAAAGACAGTATTTGTATTGTGTGTGTTTTCCTTTAGTCTGCTGGTTGTCCTCAGATTTTCAGCTTCCTTCATGTCTCAGTCTCACCTTGAGACAACCTTACAAACATGAGCGATATCCATCAAGACACAGTTACATAATATCCTGCATCTCTGTAAAACTCTGTCAATTTTCTGTCATTTACTCTCTCTGTATCGTTTCTTTCTTTCTTTCTTTCTATCTATCTATCTACCTATCTATCTACCTATCTATCCCTGCTGTGATGTGCTCTATCGTTTTCATTTTGCCAGAGGATTTTGATAAACCATTCCCGTAATAAAGATGTAAGGTCAAGTGGAGGAAACTTCAAATAAAAAATGTATTTTAATCCGATTATGTCATGAAGCTGAATGAGATTATTCATCAGTATTCCTGACGCATGCCTTGGACCCCCTCCCTCCCTCTTTATTGATCTCGGGTGAGCTTGTTCCATTAAGCGGCCGGAGTCTGTCAGTCTTCAGCTGGTTAGTCTGGTTAGCCTTTTCCAGTCACATGTTTCTGCCCGATTCTTTAATTAATTTTCACGATGACGCAGCACATCTCAACAGATGGCACACTTGGCTCCTCGCAGACATTCTGCACGTCAGGCACTTTCGAGCAGTGGGCCGGTGTCCGGCAGCAGACAAGCTCAGTGTTTGATTTGTCTGTCCAGCAGGACCTCAATAAAGGCCTGTCACGGCCTGGACCGATAAACTCCCAGAGGCAGTCGTCCTGTGGAAGCGAGGATGATTGTTGAGTCGTCTGCAGGTGATCTGAGAACTTCAGAAAGCTTTAAAATGTACAAGACCAATAAAATGAGGCAATGCTGTGAAACAGAGACTAAACAGTGTCTGTGCACCGTCATCACCCAGAGGAGATGTTTATTGCTCAGAGGTTGCTCTTAAAGAGCTCTGGAGGTCTCAGTTGTGTTTCATTTTAGATGAACATAAAATTCCTCAGGGGAAATAAAAACAGACACAAATGAGTCTGACATACATCAAGAGGACAGAACCACAGTATAGAATGAATGTGGAGCAGCTCTGATTATTTGATGAGGGACAATTGATGAGCTATTTAATGAGAAATTTAGAACATATATCACTTTATGTGATTTTGTCATTTGTCAATGAGTAGTATTGTCAGTTTTGTTGGTACTTTTATGTGTGTGTGTGTGTGTGTGTGTGTGTGTGTGTGCAATCCCGTAAAATTGTCACAACATATTTGAAATAATATGCAAAACAGTGAAGCTCAATTAAATACATTTTTGAAATAGTTTTTGAACTTCATATATCACAATATATTTTCAAGTGTACTTCAGGGGGAAGAAAATACATTTACAGTCTTTCTTTGAAGCATGTTTTTGCAAATATATATTTTGGACCGTTAAGAACTATATTAAAGCTTATTTGAACATGCATTTATTTGCTTCCTAATGTAATTGTCTAAAAAACCTGGAATTATATATTTGGCTCTTAGAATTGGTCTTCATTTGTATGTCGCTTTGGGAAAAAGCATTAGTTAAAAGCATAAATGTAAATATAGCCTACATATTTGGTCCCGTATAGTTAATTTTAGAATAGCTAGGTGAAAAAGTTCATTTAATTAGATTGTATTGCTTCTTTTTTCATATTTAATGAATTATAACCAGCATTTCTGTGGACTCATCTGCCATCTTGAGCTTGCAGTGCATTCTGGGATTGCCTTATCTAGCTCAGCTCATTTGTTTTTGAAAGAATATGATTGCAAAGAGATCTCCATTGTGATTTGTAATTCCTATGGCCTGGTTTTTTTACACGAGAGACTGGTGAATAAAGCAGGCGATCATCCTACGGATCCAGTGTGGCAATTACACAGACACCGACAGTAATCTTTGCATGTGCCCACACACTCGTTTAGTGCTTTCCACTTACTGTATGAGCGGCCCGCTTTCTCAGACAGACGCCCGCACACCAAGCTTTCTCTAAACAGAGAGTCATTGAGCCGCAGCTACGGATCAAAGCACACTGTTGCTGCTCCCGCTGAATATTCATGAGGTTTCCATCTTGGTGACATGCTCAGAAGAGCCGTGCCATGTTTTTAACCTCTGGATGACTCGACTGAATCACCTGCTTTGTTTAGAAAAGCCAGAAAGAGCGAGAGAGACTGAAAGAGACAGGCAGACAGCAATAGAGGGGGGAATCGGCGAGAGAAGGCGTACGTTTTGCACATTTTCTCTGCTTCCCCTGCCAGAGCCGCGCTATAATAACACTCCCACACACACACACACACACATGCACAGCTAAAAACTCACTCATAACCTCAGCACGCCTTACAGCTCAACTGCCCCTAACCAAGAGCTAATCAGCTCCCGCTGCCCGAGGGGACATCCGGGTGTCAGCGACATGCCTAAACCAATGCCACACTAACACAGACACACACACTTATACATAGAAACACTAAAAACGCTCCTGGAGAATGTCACGAAAACATGCGCAGGGCACATTTCAAACCAGAAACTAAATAGTACAAAAAAACAATACTATCAAAATCATATTAAAATTTTATTAATGAGCATTAAGATGTTTGCATTGTTAAAATGTTTTTAATTTAAAAAAAAAATATTTTTATTTTTTGTATTTTAATGACAGTTTCCACTAAAAAAAATGAAGTGAAATGTGAATCAGACGTGCTCTTGTGTCAGGTTTAATGAGACATCCATACTGTACACACACTCATTATTATTGTGAATGATTCATCAGTGCATGTTATTCCCAAAAAACAAAAAAGTAATTAGAAAGGGATTTATTTGTACTGTAAAAGGTGTCTTAATATGACATGTGGTTGTAAAATTAGATCGATGACTTCAGAGAAGAAAAAAAAAAAGAAAGAAAAAAAGTTTAGGGTTTGTAAAATGAAAGAAATCTCTTCTACTCACCAATGCTGCATTTATTAGATCAAAAATAAAGATAAGAACAGTAAAACTGTTAAATAATATTACAATTCAGAATAACTGATTTCTAGTGCAATGTATATTCATTTTCATTTTCAAATTCAATGTCAAATTCATTTATTTCTGTGATGTGCAGCTGAATTTTCAGCATCATTACTCCATTCTTCAGTGTCCCTCACTGAATATGCTGATTTGCTGCTTAAGAAATATTTCTGATTATTATAGAACAGGTAAGCTTTAAATTGTATGGAAATTGACACTTTTTTTTTCTTTTTTCAGAATTTTCTGATTAATAGAAATTTCAAAAGAACAGCAATTATTTGAAACGGCGATCTTTTGTGACATTATGAATGTCTTTACTATAACAATTGCATTTTAATATTAAAATGAATATTTACTTATACAGTTATTTAAGACCGAATACCTTGAAAACAATTACATTTTGGTTTAGAAAAGCAATTTTTTTTCATTCATTCTGCGCACACACTCATAGAGTAAGTCAGTAAGACACGTTGCCATTTCAGGCTGATTTCTCATGCGGCCCCTCCGGGCTAATTGCGAAGTCTTACTCAGAGCCCCGAACAGCCAATCAGGAAGCTAGAATGGAAGGATGATTTCAGCTGATCTGGGAGAGGAGGAGGCAGAGTCTGGGTTCGCACCGTCACCCTGCTGTCCTCCGAGGGGGGAAACACAGGGGGGCTGTGCAGAAACATGCTTCTCCTGTGCTGCCTGGCAAGCCGCTCTCTGCATGTCAGCCAAACTGGGTCAACACCACCCCTCGCTCACTCTCTCTCACACACACACATGCAAAGCATTTTTTGTGGTTTTGGAAATATTTGCCCAGCTACTGCACTTGCCCTTTGGAAAGTGGCTTTTCTGTCAGACACGTGTGTGAGTAACGGCCTGTTAAACGTTGATTCAATCACATTTATGAAATGTTAAGTGCTTCCTCTGTCCGGTGGCGAACACGAGATGGATGGAAAAAGCTCGGAGTGAATGAAGGAAGGAATGTGTGCGGATGGAGGGTTTAGAGAGTGTCAAACTGTTTCACGACACCTGACCCGCCAATCAGCTGCTTGAGAAGGTGTGATGTCACCAGCACATCCAGATCTGAGAGAGATGAACACGCAAACAAACTAAAGCTAACACGAGGCTAAAATTAAAAATCTGGTGCAGAAACCATTTTCACTCAGAAATTGATGGTATATTTCACAAATCATTACAAAGATGTTTTTGAAGTAGAAAGGCTAACATAACATTTGCTTACGTGCAACATTAATCTTTTATTTGAGATGTCTAGAAATACTAAGATATCCAAGAAGTACATTAAGGCATCTTCAAATTACATTAAAACATATCAAAAAGTCATAATTTAACATGAAATAACCACAACATATAACACTTTACTAAACCTACAAAATAATGCAAACTATTTTAAATAGATTGCATTTTTTGAGCCTCATATTTAATGCACCAGGCTTTTGTGGCTCATAAAATATAATACAATAAAAACAGCTCCATTTTATTCAGAATCTCAGCAAAAATATGGAATTGATACAGATGCTGATATTCTCATAGCCAAAAGGTGATGAAATTCTGATAGCTTTTTACATGATTGTACCATAGAAATAAAAATCAGTTTTTGTTCTACATATTCAAATAATATGTCTTTGTAAAATGAGATTTACTTTTATGATCAAACCATATAATGCAATGCGATACAATGATGATGAACAAGAAAATTACCTTCAAAAGCCTGATGATTCTATTTAATATTCACATTTGAACATGACTGAACATGATGTCTGGATAATCAAGTTACTTCAGTCCATCTTCGAATGTAAGATGCATCACGAACAATATCAAAGTCATTCTTACACTTACTGGTAACACTTTATTTCAGCAGTCCATTTTAGGCATTCTACTAATAGTAAGTAACTTTATAACTACATGTCAACTAGCAGTATTACTAGACTGTCTGCTTAATATCTCCTAACACTTTTGATGGCTCCGCAACATACGACTTACTGGATATTAGAAACTTAGCAAGTACACGTCAACTTATTCTACTAACCCTAAACCTACCCCTAACAGTCTGAACATTTATCTTCAAATTAATAAGAATTAGTTGACATGTAGTTGACATGGAGTAACAAAGTTTCTTATAGTTAGTACAATGTCTATCAAAATGAAGTGTAACCCATTTACTTAACAAAAATCAAGTTTTACCCTAAAAAGACACCAGAAGCACAAGCAGAATTACACTAAAAGACCTTTTACATGCTAGCTGTCAGTCAGAGAAGGCATGTAGTAGACTGTGTGCAACAGATTTATCAGCCAAGTTTCTATGATTTGAGAGGCTTTGGAACTTCACGTGTCAAATATGATACACTATATTGTAAGCAAAGGTGCTTTGCAACATTACACACAGCACAAGTCTGTCTGCAACCCGTTCTTTCCCGGCAGGAAGTGTGAAAGACCTACTTCCTCTCCAGGCAGGAAGCATCAGCGCGGGTCAGGCTCGGCAGGATTTTTGCGCTCTGACGTCAGAGTACTGGCAGCTCGGCAGACGCCCGGCCTGAGCGCACCTGTCTCCCGTTTAAGTCATGGATTCTGCTGATGCTGCCCCTTGCAGCACAATTAGACGTTTCCTCAGGAGAGCAGATCCGATAATGATCCGCCAGCTCAGAGAAGAACCGCAGTCTGGAGCTCAGCAGGAGATATAAGACACAAAAACACGCTCTGATCCCATGCACTCCAGCTTAAACATTGACATGGCTTCTCGGCGTGCAGATGCAGTCATCTGTCCACAGCACGGGCATCTGATTCACTCAAATTAATAGACTCATTTCCATAATACCATAAGCGAAGTGAATCATCTGATTAATCGTGGCCTTTTTGCAAATGGCCTGTGGTTTGGAAACAGATCCAACATTCATGTCTTATTAGGTTTTATTTTGGGTTCCCAAATGTGCTACACATGTGCAAATAATAATAGAAATGTTGACGTTCCAGTGAAACGTGTTGCTCTGACCTAATCAAAACAGCAGATATTATTACTCTCTGTTGTTTCGCAGAGGCAGGCGTGTGTGTGTTTCAGAAAGGTCAGTGTTATGCAATATAGTCTCTGCAGCCAGATTTGGGCCACAGCATGAAGTCTGGGCCAATTTGCTAATTATTTTGACTAGGAAGAGCCTGATTGTCGTGTGTAGTGGCATATTTGCATGCCGTTTAGTCATGTCAATTTCCTTTATATGACGCTTTTCTCGATAGACTTTTTAAAGCAGCTAAAGCCTTTTGTTAATATTTAGAATATCTTAATATATTCATGCCATAGTCACATTTAGCTAGTTAGACCTGGGTGATAATATAATTGACATTTTGTGACAATATCAAGCAGAGATTGGCTGTATAATATATATTGCTTTATGCAAGTAGACATATAAAAAGCTGGACAATAAACTTTGCAGCAACATAGTCAAGCAGTTGAGATTTGATATATACAGTAGTATATACTGTTTTATGTAGAGATTTCTTCTTCAATATTGTGATGTACATCTGATAGATTATTCAAAGTGGGTGTTGTTTATGCAAATGACCAGAGAAGTCTGTCATTTCACTGGAAGATCGAGTTATGGCATTTTAATTGAAACTACAAGATCCAAAATAAATAAAAATAAAGCATAATAATTGAGAATAAGGTCTATAGTACATGCCCAGGAAACAGAGAGAGTGAAGTGTCATTTTATAAAAATAAACCCAATACGTGTTTTTTGAGTTTAGACCATCTGGATTTGACTTTCATTGAAAACACATTCTGGCATGTCTTTTGACATCTGACTGAATGAGTAAAAAAATCATTGTTCATTGTGTTTATTGTGACTATGTCTTTCTATCTCCAGAGAGACCATAAAAACAGTGACCACACGACCATATACTGGAACCCAAGTCTTCTGAAGTCATGTAATAGATTTGTGTCAAACAAAGACGCAATTCCATTCTGTGGCTTCTGTGCCACAGGAAACAGCATGAGCAATGACAGATTTCTACTTCATATCTTATTAACTTGAATAGTTTTATAGGTTGGAAGTATGAAGCCGAATGATTCACATGTCACGGGCTTGGAGGTTGTGAACAGACACAGGGAAAGTCACAGGGGTATTACTCAACACACGGAGGGTCAGAACAAAGCGTTGTGTGTCATCCTGGAGAGATGTTTAAGGCTGGAGGGTTTGTGGTGTTCCTTCACCCTTCTGCCTGCTAATGTTCATGATTCATTCTGGAGGAGCATCACATGAACACACACACTTAAACCTCTGCAGTTATAATCACAGCAATTAACCTAATCATAAATACAAATTCAGTTTTTAATTTCTTAATGCATGATTCAGATGCTGTTTTGAAAATGCTTTTTGTTTCAACCACTTGTTTCTAACCACCTGTCTGCTGCTGTGAGATGGAACTAGTGTTGCACAGATGCATTTTTGGCTGTTTTCCAAAATTGTGTTTCCTACCACTGAACTAAGCTGGCTGTGGGCCTACAGGCTTGATTTCTTGCAATTTAAAGGAGGAGGAATATTGGATGCAGTCGAGGCATTTTACTCTTGAATGCATCCAAACTTTGAGGCATTACAAAATGATGTTTGCTGAAGTTAGCACGCAGTGAAAACTCTGTTTACTTTCTTAAAGGAATAAACATTTTTGAGATTTCCCTCACCCTGAGGCCATCCGAGATGTAGAAGAATGTGTTCCTTCGTTGGAACAGATTTGGAGGAATTTAGCATTGCATCATTTGTTCACCAATGGATCCTCTGCAGTAAATGGGTGCCACTATCAATAAACATTGTTCGAAGGGAAAAGCTGCATGTTTATAAGAACCAAATCCATAACTTTAAACCATCACTTCAGTCCATAATACATAATAACACTTCTTCTATTGCAAAAGTCCATCTTTTGTTGTCCTCTCACATCAAAATCCACTCACATATCTGTTTAGAACTGTTCTGAACTGTTTTCAGTTAACGGTGCTTGATCTGTGAATATTTCTCTCCTGATTCAGATCAGACGAATGGTTCGCTGAAGGAAGCAATATTATGAAAAGAGGACTCATCTTTATGATAGCTAGACATGCAGGTTTTTGCTTAACAAGACATGGAATAATCTTTTTATCAGTTGTTTGGACTCTCATTCTTAAGGCACCCATTCACTCCAGAGCATCCACTGGCGAGCAAGTGATAAAATGCTACATTTCTTCAAATCTGCTGTATGACTGAAACCCCTTTTTTTTTTTGCTTTCCTGTGCATGCACCACAAAAAATGCATGCTTTTTAAAGTAGGGGACGCAGGTAATGCATTTGGTGGACTTATATAAAAGCAAAAGCTCCAGTAATGAAGCTGTTGTTCAGCCACAGTCAGCAGGAGGCACTTTGAAGTGCTTTAGTCCTTGTTGATAAGAACTCTGCTGGGACCTGGATAAAGCTGACGACCAAATTCTCTCCGTCACTTGCATGTCTCAAGGTTACTGCTGCAGTACGGCCAAATGCGTAACCATAGTCTAAGTGCCGTAATGCAACTGCTAAATTTGCCAAAGCATACAGGGATCTTTCCATAAAGAGAGGCTGTTGATGGATTCTCTTTGATCACATGCTTTTTTCTCAAGAGCTCCTTGTGAACACAATGCGGATAAAATTCAATCATGTGTAACAAAGGCATCAGTCAAGGATTTAATTGAGATGAAAGCATGCTTTGAATCCTGCGGAAGAGCCATTGCACGAGTGTTTGGCATCTCGGAAATGATTTTTGGGATGCGCTGACACATTATGCATGCTGCATGCACCACAAACCTTGCGTCACCGAACTCACGTCATCGCACGCTTACTCAACCGAGTTGCATGCATCGCTCTGAATCAGCACGTTTTGAGCTTCGGCAGAGGACGGTTCTCGGTGCGGGACTGAAACAAACAGGACCACAAACACGTTGTTACTTATTGGTTCTTTATTATGAAGTGAGAAAATGCCCGGTGTCGTTTGTGCTTTACATTGTTCAAATGCTGGGGGAAAAAACCCAGGGAACAGAAGTCCAGAAATAAGTTCATTTGATTCTTTACAGCTTGTAGAAATATTCAATTCCAAAGGATTATTTACAAGGCATCTTGCATTAAACAGTTAGTTCTCCATGTCCGTAAATACAAAAACAGAGGTTTGACTAATACAAGGCCTGTCTACCTGAATTGCTAAGGTTTGTGCTACTATTTTTGTTGTTTTTTTTTCTTCAAAAAAAGTCGGAAATGTTCTCAAAGAAGTGCTTTTCAAAGATCAACCTGCTGTGTCCAGCTGTCCGTGTTGAAGTAGGATCTCCTACAACAGCAATTCCAGGTTTACATCCGCAGATTTGGAGCAAATGATCCGGATCGCGCGAAAAGCTGTCCATTCAGCAGCGCACGCGCCTACGTTCTAAAACTACGTTATTAAATAAGAGGCAGGCAGTGCATAACCACTTACAAAAGGACCCTATATCCCTTCCCCTCCCCGTCCCGTGGAAGTATCCGCTAATACTACTCTGGCATTTCCCTGATATTTAACTTCTGAACGACTACTGATAGTATTGGATAAAATCGTGGTTAAAAATGCTATAGTTATTACTCGTTTTAGCTTTTAAAAATACCATGCATTATTGCTCTATTCTTCATCATGACTCCCGAGAAATATTGCCGACGGATGCTATCTAGGTTTTGGCAAAAAATCCAAAGCTTCATAAAATTGGCATAGATTTCATTAGTAGTAGTGTTTTTTTTCCTTCTTTTTTTTTTGCATGCAACGAATTTATAAAGTGGCAACCAAAAATAAGATATTCAGAAAGTGGCAAATGCTTTGGCATATTGATGACGAAGGCTTGGCAACTGAACGACAAATTAAAGTGCAAATTAACAGTTTGTAGGAAATAAATATATAAATACATAAGTTAATGAATAAATAGTTTTACCTCAATGCTGAACACTTTTGTGGCCACTGGCAGCAGTACAATATTATCCAATACCTAGAAAAGGTTTGACCTTTCGAGAGAAACAAAGACATTTTCAATGTCCTCTGAGTTTTGGCAAAAACAAGTGAAATTTCGGCTCTGAATACGTGAACAGCGGGAGAAAGAGTACACTTAGAAAAGAAAAGTTAAGGTACATGCGATTAATCCTCCGAGACGTTGTCGTCGTCGTCGTTGTTGATGTTGTTGTGCTGTCATCCGTTCACACTTCCATTGGGCTCAAAGGAGCAAATGCTCCCTTGAAGCAGGCCGACTCGTAGTGCTTGTTCAGGTAGGACTTTAGAGCAAAGGTCTTGTTGCATCTCTTGCACTTGTAGTGCTTAAAGGCCGAGTGTGTCTGCATATGGGCACGCAGGTTAGAGCGGTCTGCGAACGCTTTCCCACAGTGCGCGCATCCGAAGGGCTTCTCACCCGTGTGAGAGCGCATGTGTCCCTGTAAAAGCCAAGGCCTGCTGAAGGCCTTCCCGCATATGTCACACTTGTGCTTGAGGTCGTGGGTCAACAAATGCATGGCCATGGCTGGCATGGAGACGTAAATCTTCCCGCAGGTGGGACACTTCTTGGCCATTTTGCTGTCCATGCTGCGGTGCGTCTGCTTGTGTCTGCTCAAGTTGGAAGACGTGGCGTATGTCTTTCCGCACTCATTGCACGTGTGCCGCTGAAGGCTCCTGGGACTGCTGATGGCTTTTCTCCTCGACCTCCCGTCCGTGATGAAGAAGGCGTCCACCGTGTAGCCCTCACTGACAGCGTTGTCTCCGTTGATATAGCCCGAGGAGATCTCCGACTGCGGGCTGTCGGGCTGGTCCGAATCCGGCGCTCCATAGTCACTGTAGATGGGTCCGGGCGAGGGCACTTTAATGCCATTGTCGCTCTCACCATCATATGGTGCCGGGGTCATGTAGTCACTGATGTAGCCTGTGAGGAGGAAGGCGATGCAACAGTTCCTGTTACTTCAGCTCGTTTAGGTGAACCCAGACGCAATGACTTTTTTCTACATTAACCCACGCGAGTGCACAAAAAAAAAAAAAAAAAAATCAATAGCGCTCCATTTCAATTAGCGTGGCAACCCATTTAAACACAATGGCGAGGAGAATGATATCGCTCCGGTTATAATTGCATTTGCAGCCTTGATAGAAATTGTGCAGAATTAGGTCGATGTGTACCGAATGCACAAAAGATATTACTCTGTAACCCCCAGATGCATGCATGAATATTCCATAAACGTCTGCTTATGCAAGTGTATGCAAAGCGCAGGTTATGTAGAGCGTGAATAATAACGTGAAACATGATCAAGCATTCCCTTAATAGACTGCGTGCGTTGATAATTCACGTTTTGATAACTCTGGGTGTAAATGTGAAGTACTTGTTGCTAGCGCTGCGTTTTGTGAAATAAAAATGCGCCCGAATGCGTGCTTGAAAGAGCGCAACACCTGAAATGTGCCGACTCGACAAAAACTGATGCGCCTCACGGTGTTGAATACAATGTGACCGTGGGTCAACTGCACGAGGTTGCGATTATAAACCATCAAACATCAACATACATGCACTTGCCCTTGCGTAAACACGATCTGGATGTCAAATAAATGTGGTTACCTTTCTCATGAAAGCGCAGGCTGAGGTCTGCCCTGGATCTGCCATAGGAGTTCTCCAGATCAGCGGATGAGAAATCATCAAGCTTAACCTTTTTGACCAGGAAAGACCTTGGCATGTTTTATGGTGAAGGGGAAAAGCTCGTCCGCCGGTCGAATCGCTCGCTTCCCTCATGCAACGCTGGGGCAAAACGGGTTTTTTAGTATCGTTCCTCTTCGTTAACGCCGAGATTCGGATGCCAGCGCAGGGTTACGGCAGACCCTCGAGCCCCTAAATGCGCTTGTGTTGATGCAGCGCGACGCTGCGATGCTCTCGGCAGAAATGCAACTTCAGCACTGGACAGCTCCTGTTCGACGGCGCGCGTTCAGCACTGGACAGCTCCGCTGCGCTCTCTCTCTTTCTCGCTCTCTCTCTCTTTCTTTTTCCGCTCTCTTTAGTTCCGCTGGGACCCTTCACGACGATCGTATCTTCCAGGTTAGGGCTTTCAGTTTAAACTAACTAGTCCTCTAGTTTCCGAGATGCTTTTCTACTCCTAAAGACACAGAAAGGACAGTGAAACAGCTGAGTCTGCGTCAGCCTGTTCGCTCTCCTCTCTCCTGCTTTATCTCCCAGCTGTTCCGTCTGAAGGCGTCGGGCTTTCTGAAGTCTGTTGATCAGCTGTTGGGATTTATATGGCTGCGATCAGGTGGGAAATGAAGATGGAAGTACTTAATTTAATCCATAAAAAATCTCCCGGGACCAACATTGAACTGGATGGCTTAATGACGCTGTGAGATGTGCACGCCTTCGCCACATTTTTCCTCGAAGCCTGAAATGAGACAGAGGGGTTTATTTACATGACATTATTTACATCCGTTCGGTTTTCATAAATGAAACGTTTTTATAAACTGATGCAGTTGTATGTGACCTGTTCAATTGTACCCCCTTTCCAGATAACACATAATAGGGTTAAATTGTTTAGGTCATTAAAATAAATAAATACAAAATTATCTTGCATGCAAATGTTTGTAATCAATTCATCATTTTATTTGGAAGATTAGGTTGTTTTGCACTTCATTTGCAACATTGCTTCCCTACCAAATCTGCCCTCCCGCGCTGCGTTTTCGCGCTCTGCTTCTGCCGCGAACCACTAAATCAACTACTGGCTGTGGCCTCAGGCTTTCAGGTCATTCTTTTACATCACGGTCTATAAACCAATGGCTTTCTTTTCATGCAAATCACACGAATTGGGTACCAGAAGGTCCGTTTCCTCAATGATTCCAGTAGGAGCCATATGTCCGCAATTAACGCGGATCCTGGAGCTGTAGTACACACTGTTGTCTGACATCGTGTTCTCATTGTTCACTCCTTCAATGGGACGAATAAGGACGTCCCGCGGTAGGATTGTCATTTCACAAACATTCAGACCCGATGAGAAGGCGTTATAATGATAGATGCTGCTTTGCACTCGTGTCTGGAGACCAGAGGGTCATTATACATTGTTCATTTTCTCATTTAGGGAGCGAAAGCCTTTAAGATGCACTGCATGCACGCATTGCAATTTCACTGCAGTCCTACACGGCAAGATGCAGGTAGTAAAATAAATAGAAGCCGGAACTAAGCGAGATAAAAAAAACAGTGCAAAAAAATAAATCTGTGTTGCACGATATAAACTCAAAATTGAGATAAAAACTCGTAATTGCCTTATTTTTATGGCAGAAAAGGGGGGGAAAGGATAACCTGTGGATGCAACTTCATTCAACTTTTTTTTAATCTGTAAACTAAAATCTAAAATACTATAGGGATTAAAGATAAAAATGCAATCTTCTCTATATATTTTCTTTCCAATGTGCATATTCGTTAATACAGCAGGCCCACAAATGTCTTCCTCGTTAAAAAGGGGTGAAAAAAAAACCACATTTTATTTTACACACATGTAAATGAGGGACAAAAATGGCTCTCGTTTCAAAGAACGACCCTTAGGTTGATTCCACATTAATGTGCATGCATGTGTATAACAGTATCAGGAGCATGCAGTGAGTATGTAGGACACTGTTGCACAGCAGTTGACATTCCCAAGCGCTCGAGAGGACGGCAGCAGCAGCAGCCCACGGCGACCTGACGTGTTTATGGGGGGAGAAGGACGTTCGCGCACGGAGGCTTCTCGGGAAGTGCTGACATCAGCTGGAAAAACACAGGCGAAAATATTGAAGTGCGTCTCATTTGCATAATAATAGTCTACGGTGTGTTGAGACACACCGAACAAACGTCTCGTCGGAGTTGAAATCAAAAGAACTTCATTGACATTTAATTCTCACGTACGCCGTTTTCAATGAGACCGATTCAAATCAGTACACAAGGCACTTCTGGAGCAGGTTGTAAAGGACGCGTGGAAGGTCAAAGGCAGGATATTGTAGAAACACACTATTTACTTCCTGTACTTCAAACCTCAAACGCCCACAGGATATGTTCACATGAAATGTCTTTTCATTTGATGCTCTTTCGATTATGTGAACTAATTGCACACGATTAGTTGAATTATATTTCATGGGATGTTTCTGTTAATAATATTACTGTACATATATGGCTCCAAAACATTTAATTTTTTTATGCACGTAAGGCGATGTTGAATGTCATATGAACCTATGTTTATGTTCAGATGTAGATTTAGTTAAAAAAAAAAGGCAAGCCATCTTTCAAGCAACAAGTGATCAGAAACATGCTCCTAATTGAGCTCAGTCTGGTTCTGTCAGCTTTAGCAACCAATTTATGATCCTACCTGTGCGCAGGAACACAAACACTATCTAAATTATCTTTCAAATATATTTTTATTAACTAAACAATATGCCTGTACAGTAATTGCATTATTACAGAAACATGTTTCTGCTAAAGGATGTACAATAGGAAAGTAAAATGGGTAATTTATATATGTTTATATATAAGAGGAAAACATGGTTTTGGAAACTTATGTGGACCTCCACAAAAAGACTTACTCACCCTGTTGTTTCAAACCTATGATATTTTTCAAAATATCTTGTGCTGTACTGCACAGATGAAAGGTTTGAAACGACAGCGTTAGACTGTAAAAATATTTTTCCAGGTATCCTAAATTAAACTAGTTTTAGTCCAAAATATGATTTAATTTGATTGAATCAACCTGACAATGTAATTTTCATAGGTCAGATTAGGGAGAAATAGCTCTTTAAGGTCACACCTGCACTTTTCCCACTTTTTCCAGAGAAAGAGAACATCAGATGGATGGATGAAGCCATCATATCCGCTGAAAAGCTGACAAAAGAAAAAAATAAGGTTAAACTCGCAGCTTCAGACGATACAGGAAAATGTCACAATCTATTTCCACAGTCATGCGTTCATACAATCACAAGTTATTGCACCATCTATCTCTCTTACCAAAGCATACGTGCGCGCACACACACACACACACACTTCTGCAGAGCGCCACTCTTGTTCTCATGAGGGTGTGTCGGCGGAGACCTGATGCCCCTTTGCATCTGCCACGGCCGGCCAGTGACATTGATGGGCAGATTCAGGCTTAGCAGCTGCCCTCCGCCTCTCTCGCTCTGATTACAGGATCATATAGAAAATCTGCATTAAAGGATGAAATGAAGCATTGTGCTTATTTAGACAAGCTGTTCAGAAAAATCTTCATTCTGTGATTGAAAGAACAACAGAGATAGATAGATAGATAGATAGATAGATATTCCATTATAAATAATAGTAAACATTGCCATTGTTTCACAATGTAAAATAAAGGAATGATGTGCAATAATCACATTAAGTCGATTACAAAAGAAAAGAAATGCTGTATTGCCTGGAGCTGTATCCCACCACACTTTAACACAGGAAAAAATGATTTTGGTTTCCCAGTTTCAGAGAACATTGGGATTTATTTGGGGTTATGAGAAACTCAAAGATTGTGTGTATTGCACTGAACTCACAATAAGCCCATTACATGAATGTTATTGGTACAGTAATTGTCTGTTGAAAAAATACAATGTTCACTGTTCCTGTGAAGGAATAACAGAGAGCTGTGCAAAAAAAAAGAAATGCTTAGACATCAATATTTTAGCTTTAGTTTAGGATAATTCAAGCCAAATTCAGACATAGTGGTATTATTACCGAGCAAACATCTTATGAATAAAGCACAATTGTTTCATAAAAGTTTGCTTATGGCTCTGGCGCTGTGGAGAATAGCAGTCTCTACAACAGCTCCCGGTATTTCCGGAAGAACATTCTGTCGGAGAAGTTGCTTTGTCAGCGAGCTGACACATTGAAGTGATAGGAAGGATCATCAAAAGTTATAAAGACCTCAGAAGAGTTTTTGTGTTTTGAATAGATGCGACTCTTCTGATTCATTCTGCTGAATGCAGCGTTTTCGTTGGTGAATCAATGCAGGCGAAACAAATCATGTCAAGTTTATTGTCACTCCTCTACAGAAGCCCATTTCTGACACTTCAAAAAGTCATAGTTATGATATATTTAATTAAAATTGTAGTGAAAACTCCACAGTTTTGTAACAGCTATGACTTTTATCTCAAAATGTTAAGGTTTTGTCATAATTATGTTGTTTTGTAATAATTTCAACTTTTTATCTCATTATTGACATAATATCTCATACTACTGTAGGTCATAAGTATGACGTAAGTCAAAATATTTATTCTGTAATATTTAAATATATATTACATGATTATAATATATTATAATATAAAATAAAATAATATTTTAATTTAATGTTTAACTATGACATATATAATTTTAATTCATAATTCTAAAACTGTATAATTCATAATTATGACAAAGGGAAAAAAAGGAAAAAATACTGTTATAAAATTCTGAAAATCAAAGAAAGAAGCTAGTCATTTAAAAAAAATCTAATTTTGTCATAATTGACTTCATTTCCTAGTTTCTATCTCATAACTGTCACATTTATCTCAATTATGACTATAATTTTGATTTAATAATCTTAAAATAACTTGGTGTGACAATTATGACCATTTATCTGATAATTATACCTTTTTATCTAATAATTATGGCACCGTTTTAGTTAATAATTATTCTTTACCTAAGCAATGAAAATGGGCTTCCATACTCCTTTAAATGAGGGGGAAAACAAAGAAATGTGGTTAGTTTGAAACAAAAAGTCTTTCTTTTTTTGATGGGAACAAACCCCCAACACAAAGTCTTGGACTTCATGTAGAGCTCGTCCTATTTCAAGTCATCAGATGTAACAGTTTATGCCTGGCAATGCAACAAATTAAAACAAGCTTTTGCAGTATAATGTGAAGGAGAGAAAAACAGGTGCTGTATGTGTAGATGTAGGTTCAGACTGCCCTCAGGCCTTTTGTTTCCATTCTTACTCCTAATGGAGAGTTTAAAGCTTAATCTCACAGGAGAGTCACCCCTTCATCCAATGCTTCAGTGCTCATAAAGATAGGGAACCCTCTGCTAAGGACCTTTTGACCCGTACCCTCCTGACCCGCTACGCTCCAGTGGTCATTAGAAGGGAGGGGACTGCGGTCGCCCTCTCGTTCCCAGCATGCTCTGACAAGCGCATGCATACGCTCACACATGGGGCTTCTCTTGAGAAAATCAGCTATCAGTCTAATCTGTGTGGCTCAGGAGGCTTGAGAGACATTAATCTTATTTGTCATAACCGGTCTCTGGGGAACAGATCCCACCGGTCCGACCCACGGCCCCAACTGGAGGGGAAAGGGGGGCGCGCCCCGGGAAACCCCATATCGCACCCGTGCAGTCCCTGAAGCTAATTAGATGTGAGAGTTAAAGAAACTACGAGGGGGACAAAGGCAACATTATGTAGATTTCCGTTTCGCTTTGGCCCTTCTGAGAGCAAACGGAGAAGATTAAGAAAACGGGAGTGTGCGGACAGGCTGATAAACCTGCTTGGGCTCAGGAGCTTCAGACGTGGATATATTTGTTGACTGGCTTGTTATTTTGGTCAGTTCCAAACATGCTGATTTGACAGAGTTCCTAAAACCTTAAACATTAAAGCTGTCTAATGCAGTAGCTCTCAACTGGTGGGTCACGACCCCAAAATGAATCGCAGTTCTCTTTTGAAGTGTCATGGACAGCAGGAACTGCAACTAAATTCAAATAATAAAATGCAACTAATCTTATATTCCTGCATAGTTACACTAGATATCTTATTCATAATTTTATTAAAAGAGGGAACACTTACCATAACTGTTGTTGTTGATATCAACTGGTCAGCCAATCTGGATGCAAATTCAAAGAAATTGGATGCACCTTGATCATGCCCTCATCCTCAAGAATCATGAAAAAAAACACACAATTCAGATTAATTTGCAACTCAATTGAATTCCTGCAGCTCAAAGAGCAGAGAATGAAACGTGCAAGGCTGAGGTCATGAGTTCGATTGCCATTAAATGCAAGAACTGACAGAAATGTGTATATAACTTGAATACAATTTAAGTTGCTTTGGATGAAAGTGTCTGCCAAATGCATAAATTAAATTGAGGAAAAATGTGTAAATAACTCTAAGCAAACCATTAAAAATACATGTATTTAAAGCAAATAATGAAAATGTTCTTCATTGAAACAGTCCGAAATCAGCATTGGGACAACATTGACTTCCATAGTATTTTTTCATTGACTACTGTAAATAGTGACCCAAAAAAGCCTGGTTACACATTTTCTTCAAAATATCTTCCTTTGTGTGTTGATTTAGAACTATTTGAGGACAAATGATGATAGAATTTCAATTTTGGGGTGAACTATTCATTTAAGCAGCGTGATGCACACAACAAAAGACTATCAGGATTTCAACTTTTCTCTCATAATTATGAATTATTTATCTCATAATGGCTTTTTGTGTCATGCCGTGATTATGACGTATTTGTGGCCCAGGCTGTGAAAACCCAGGTAAAGTAATTTTAAGAAAATTCTCTGAAAATATAGCCTTCATATCTTTAATTATTGAATGAGTAAAACCATGTAAATGACTGAAATCATAGTGAAATTCAACTTGCTTTAATGCTTTTATCTCAAAGTTGAGACTTTAGCCTGTATTTCACAGAGAGTGTCACAATTGACTTATTATCTCAGAATTATATCTTAGCACTGAACTGAACAAACCTTTAACTCTTCTAAAAAAATGAAGCCATTTTTCAAGCAAATAAGAAAGGCATTTCAGCGTTTGATTTAGTGCGTTTTTGTTTTACTTTTCTGTGATAAACAGTTGGGTTCCAACTAAAACCATCTTGTTCCTCAAGCAAAACCAAAAGCTCTGACCTAATAAACGTTACAGAACTAAAACCGGTATAAAATTGTCCAAAATCAACATTACTCAGTGTGGCGCACACAACAGTTGAAGACAACCAACAGTGGCAGCCGACAATTTGAGCCGAACGTGGCCGGAGGCTGAGGACAGTTAAGACCTCTTCTGTTCTGTGACCTTTAATTGGGACAATGCCGCGTCCACAGCTCTCTTTGTCTTTCGGCCTGCAGAGGCATCATTAAGGCGGTGTGTGGGCGCAGAACTGAAGCCAGCACTGTCATTGTCATTAGCAGAGTCAGGCGGAAGATGTGTGAAGACATCCAGGCCACTGCGTTCAATGAAGAACAAATAAAGAGAGCAGGACAAAGGAAGGCCAACTGCTAAATTGAGGGTACACATGTGGAGCGGGGAACTCTAACCTGTTTTACATAGAGCCGATCAACAGGGGAATAGAGCGGATTAGCATTTTTATTGCGCAGCGAAAAGCCCCAGCATCCTGGTGCTCGCCGGCCTCCTCCCTCCCTCCCTCCGTCGTGTCACCTGTCCCATGCCTCCGAGGCACTGGGATGGCGACACGGCCCTGGCTTTGGCTCAAACGCACGCTGTTTGTGTGTACACCTGTGCTGCTGCTTGTGTAAACGTGAGCATGTGCGGCATGCGTGCAAATCACACGTGTGTATGAGACATGGGTGATTTGTGAATAACATAAATTAAATCTATCTTCCCTGTGGAAATTTGCTTTGCTCTTTGCAGCTCTGGAGGTTTCAATTAAATAAGTCTCAGATGTGTCTCTTTCTGAGAAACAAATACAGAAACAAGTGAGTCAGTTGTTTTGCAGAGCAATAAAGTGAAATGTGTTAAGAAGGGTTTACTAGACGAACTGTGCCGAGATATCAAAGTCTGCAATCAAAAGAGATCTAGTATAAACATTTCTCATCAACAGCTCTGAGCAGCTATTTACATTCATTTAATAGCTCTACATGCTTTACTCATTTGTTGTCTTTTTATTTCCTTAAGGAATTTAAGGAAGAACATCTAAGACAGGATTGATCATTTAATGAATCAGAAGTTAAGACTCTTCTGAACTGTGAAATGAATAATAATGAATAATAAAAGTGAGCAGTGTGGCCATGTAATGTAAAGATGCATTTTTGGCAGTTTATGCATTTGAGAGATGCTTTATCCAAAGCAACTTATATTGCATTATCAGTTTTTGCATTGCATTGCAAATCGAACTCACAACCTTGGTGTTGTTACGAATCTTGTGATATACTGTAAGTGAATGATGTTATTATTATCTTTATATTACGAGATATCAATTTAATCAATATCAATAGTTTGTTTTAAAATGACAATCTCAGGGGCTTCTTATTGGCAACCAAAACTGACCACGCAGAGACCACAACCACCATCATCTCTTTTGGGTCTGTTTTAGTTTTCACAATTTCAGGAATATTTTAGGCCTATTTCCGTTTATCATAGTTGAAGTTTTTTTGTTTTGTGTATCTATCGCCGATGACGTGCATAATGCTTTTAGAGTTACTTATTACCACTGATCTATAACAGCGATATCATGATATCATTATATAGATCAGTGCTTATTACACATAATCAACTGAGCCAACTGTTGTCATAATAGCTAGTCAACAATCTTTCTGAGTATTTACAGAACCAAGCACTAACCAAAGCTAATTTCACAGCCTCCAACAAACATTTATGATGAGGAAGTTTTCAATATACTAACCTGAAAATAATAATATTCCAGCAATCACGTCACTTTATGTTGTGTCACAGTCACAAGCAATACCCAAATCTCGAATGAATCCTTTCCTTCAAACAAATCAGTCAAGTGGCTTTGCAGGTAATTCATTTCAGTATCATTTCAGTATCAAACAAACAGTTAATGAAAGCACGTTATCTAATAACAAATGGAGTGACCTTTAAATCATTTCTTTTTTTATACATTTGTCTTCATGTATCATGTAAATACCATTGTTAATGTCGTTCAGTGCCATATTTAAATATCAAGTAGCCTATATATATTTCCCCCATGGTACAGTATGTTTTTGTGCATAAATGATAATTTTGAAAACCTTCATTTAGTCTTATGTAATATGAATAAGTCTTTTAAAGATGTTTTATTGCCCATGTATGGTAATGCTACTTTGTTGTATCATTGTTTAGATTTATTTCAGTTTGTAATTCTGAATGTGACATAGCATGCATTTTTAATATCTTTCAACTTTTTCTATGCACATATGATTTGTCTGTAATAAAATATAGATAAACTTTTAGTGTTTATTCTCTGCATTTTACTTTGGGTGCCAAACGAGGCAGGACTGATAAGTAATAAAAACTTGCTAGTAATAAAAAGCTGTGAAATCATTCTTATGTAGCATGCTTGGTCTTGTGATGGGAACTTCTTGACACTTTTAAATGCAAACTTTGGAATCACAGCAAGTCTGGCCTGTTGAAACCTCTTCTGAAATAAAATATGAGGTGAAGACTGTGGGGTTAAAAGGCCCTTTTCCCTTTGCTGTCTGGGAGATACAATTGAGACATTAAAGAGATGTCACTTGTGAATTTTCTTTCTTACAGGTTCACAAATCCTCCACCACCTGAGGAAGAAGCTGTGATGGAAACAGGCCATTTTTAGCCAATCAGGTGGTGCGCTGCCCCACGTCCTCTTCGTTTTCACCCACTCCTCTCCATTACGCTGATGCTCGGGCTCTTGATGATCGGAGCGCGTTCGTATCAAGTGTCTAGGTCGGAGGAAGATGGGGGCAGGCAGAGTTGTTTAGCTGAACCCTGATGAGTCTCTGAGAGATGAAGTGACTGCCGTAGCGTCAGTGTAGTGCAGTCAGCAGAGGTTTGTGTGGCTCGAGCAATCTCATTATCCCTTAAATGGGAGACGCAGAGTCTATCAGTGTCGGGAGACTGACATCAGATATGGGGAACGGGGCGTCCGTGGCTCTCCATGCAAATAACCTTGCTTTCCTCCGCTCTGTCTGTCTCTCTTTCTTCCAAAATCTTCTGAGAGTGTTAAGCTGCTGTTGATGCACTGGGTTTGTGTATAAAATATATACTGGAATATATTTAATATGTTAAATGCATGCTCATTTCCCATTTCCCAAATTAATATTTATGGAATTTAGCAAAAATAATATTTAATCTAAAAATGAACATCCATTTTTCATAATTTACAAATTTCATATTGTATAATAGCAACTTTCAGTTTTGTGTGTGTGTGCGCACCTGGTAATTAATTATCAATTGTCCCCACAAAGATAGGAATACCAGTAAATATTGACCTTGTGTTAGGTCCCCATGAGGAAACAAGCTTATAAAACATACAGAACAAAGTTTTTTGAAAATCTACAAATGCACATAGTTTCCTGTAAGGGGTATGTTTAGGTGTAGGGTCAGTGCAGGGCAATACCACATACAGTTTGTACAGTATAAAAACCATTACGCCTATGGAATGTCCCCATAAAACATTTAAACACAACATATGTGTGTGTGTGTGTGTGGTGCAATATTAGCATGAAATAATTGAAATTCAGAAGACATTTAGAAACCAAAATAGAAAATTGTGTTGTTCAGCTTGTGTTATGTTGACAACCTCAAGCCTGTTTACCGACTGCAGCATAAGCCAGTTGAAACCTCATTCAGTGAGTCAGAGTTAATTATCTAAGAGCCAGACTCTCATCTGATTGTCATGGTTTGATGCTTGTCCATGTTTGTGTGCCAAACACAGAACATGCAACACTCAAAAAAGCTAAACTGTGCATGACCACAAAAACCATCGACTGACTGCAAATTTTGACTGAATTTATTGCATGATATGTCAGTTAATTGGTCAAATGAATCACAATTAACTGCTTATGTCAATATTTGTTGAAAAGCATCAAATGAAGATTAAGTTGATGCCTTTTTCCTCAATAAACATAGATTAATCCATTAAGTTATGTTATTATGACAACTAGGGCATTAAAGGTGGCATAGAATGGAAAACTGAATTTAGCTTGGCATGGTTGAATAATAGCAGTTCAGTAGATGGACATAACATACTGTGAGTCTCAAACACCATTGTTTCCTACTTCTTATATAAATGTGTTTGCAAAAGACAACTGAAAAAAGGTCACATTTCAACACAACACAGACTGTTTCCTAACAGTCTAGAGGTGTAATAGTTACGTCCACCACATTTGCATATACCCGCCTATGCTTACCATTCAGAAGGGTCGATGTGCAATCTCAGAACAACAGGATGTTCTACAAAATCGGCATCTTCATCTGATACAGGCTCAAACATATAAGGTTGAATCGCTAATCCCTCCA
>JAUMHI010000210.1:351346-386257 GCA_032359435.1 Enteromius unitaeniatus | reverse complement strand
CCTTTCAATTTATCAGTATTTAGAAAAGAAATGTAAGAAGTTATAGCTATATAAATAACAAGACAAAACAAATTATTGTAGTCTAAAACGAAACTGAAACTAACGTTGGGTCTTTCATTCCACACACAATCAAATGTTCATATATTTACTATGTATTTGAATGCTACATTAATTGATTAGGCTACTCGGCTATGTAGGCTACTTCACTCGCGTTCCAGTATTCCAGGGGCAACTGCATGATTTCTTGTGAGGATATGCACCTTTCTTATTTTTTTTTTTTTTTTTTTGCGGCCAGCGGCAGCGGGTTCATGTCAGATTAATTTAGCCTTCTAAAATCACCATGATTTATGACTTAAAATATATATAGATATAAAACAGTTCAAGCATCTCACATTGCTAGTTTAAATGTTTAAGCTACATAAATGTGAGCTGTAAGAGGGACATCAATAGAAGCTGAAGCGCACTGTTCCGTACACAGAGGCGCCAATGTCATCGCTTGCATATTATTGAAATTAATATTTTAAAACTTTAAAATAAATTAATTTTTTTTATGGCTGGTTCAGTTGTCAGAAATATAGGACACACAGGCCTATAATTTAGGGTCCTGCTGAAATGTTTGCGGGCAGATCTCTGACAATCTGAGTGCTCATGGTACACACAGTACAGCCGTACACCTGCAAGGCCACAATATTCATCATCTTAAGCAATCCCTTTTCTTCTAACATTAGAAACAAGGCTATTCCTTTTAAAGATGAGGTCGCTTTCTGTCGTCTCTTTTCTTACAGCTTAAAAATGAACCAAAACTGCATGTAGGCTACATGTTGCAGTTTTTCTTTTGTTCTTTCAGTTTTAGTTATTGATTTACTGATATAAATCATGGTTATAGACCATGTCAATCCTGTTGTTTGCTAGCTTTTGTAAGATGAGTCCATAAAAAACATATTAGTAATTTTAAATCTAATTTAGTCCAATTTAACATAATCTTGTTGGTTAAGGGTTAATCGGTGGAGCGTTAGTTGTTGGTTATACCTGTAATTGCGCAATGGAATACATTTTTTTTTACATTTTATTATCATTAGGTCTTATTTATTAGGTTTTTTTAGTTAGTGATAGTATCACATTCTATATATAATAAATTTGCCGTTTGAACAACCATGGAAAGGAAAAATCAATTTATAAGGAAATCAATTTATAATTATTTTTTAAATTTTTTATTTTGGTAATTAAATTGTAATCACAATCAATACAAATTCTGTCCCATTAAACGTATTGCCTAAAAAGATGGGTATACAATGGCTGTTTTTAACCTTACCCTGGAGTTGGTTCACCCTCCGCCTATGCACTGATTAAAGATTTAGTGATTGCATTATTTTATCTGATATTGAGTTATTAGTTAAATGTAAGTAGGTTAATCACTATACAGTATAATTCAAGGAAACAAGATTTTGAACATAGTCAACTTTTCCAGTTGTTTAAAAATGTATAATTTTTTTTTCATTTATAATTATTTATAATTTGTTTCAATTGTAACTCAAAGCAGGTATTGCACACTTTGTAATTAACATCTTATGCATTTTGAATAAAAAAAATCACATAAAAAAATTAATACTGATACTATGCACAAAAATTTACTACACCAGGGTCCTGAAACAGCAGCAGCCATTACATCACCCGGTCGGTAGATGGCGCTGTCACAAAAAACTAGGGTCCTGAAACTGCTGCTCCTCCAGTTGTGCAGGAATATACTGTTGAAACGGCCCCTAAGCCTGTGGTGACACATACACTCGCAGAAAGAAATGGTGCCCTGGATGTCAGTGAATGGCGTGCACGGTCTACGAACGTGGGACGCTCAGCTTTCATGATTTGAAACAGCTCAAATCTACTTTTTATTAAGTTTTAATTAATCAATAAATACCATCCAAGGCTGACTTTTTTAGAAGAAACCCCAGAAGATATGTGAAGTATAGCTCCATTGTTGTTCAAAGTAAAAGAAAATGGGGGGAAAAAACAAGGTAATATTATGTTAGTTTTAATAAATAAAAATGTGAAAAAACAAATCTAAGAAATTGTCTTTTTTTTTTTTTTTTTTTTTGCTGTATCGAAAACGTACCGAACCGTGAGACTACTGTATTGTATTGAACCGAACCGTGATTTTTGTGAATCGTTACACCCCTAATATAGATATATATTATTTGTCTCCCCAGGTTTGGCGGGAACTAGACATCAGAATCACTGATGCGGCAAATGAGGCCAAAGATAATGTGAAGTACCTGTACACCCTTGAGAAGTTCTGTGACCCGCTGTACAACAGCAACCCTGTAAGGCTTATTTTGCAGTTGCTAGATTGGTGCCATTCAGAAATCTAAAAATACATGTGTAGAACATATAGAAAATTGTGTCTTTCAATCAACTTTTAGATTAGTTTCAGCATGTTAGTGGATATGAAAGTACTAATGTAGCTGGTCTTGGTAGCATAGATCTGCTGTTTTTTTTTGTTTGTTTTTTGCTATTGCCAGGCAATTGTGGAATTGAAACTGCCAATAGATACACAAACACACTTTCCTGTGAGCTTGTAAAGTATGCTGCTGCAGCGACTATAGTGAAAACATGGAAACACGGCTATAAATACCTTAGCAGGTTCAGACAGGTGGAGCTGGGGGAGGTAGAGGGTTTCAGAGGAAGGTTATGTTTAGGGTTAATATATATACTGGGCAGCAAGTAAACAGTCAGGTCTTGAATTTTCAGTCAGGAAAACTGGGCAAGTAAAAATATATTGAATTTGACAAAGGGCAAAAGATGAATGGTTTAGAGCATCTCCATGATATTGGGGCAAGGAAGAACTGCTGGAATATTACAGAAAAAAAATGTGCTATTCTTCTTTTATGTAGGTGTCCATGGTAGAAGCTATTCCTGGGCTCATAAACGCAATACGTATGATCCATAGCATCTCACGTTACTACAACACCTCAGAGAAGATCACCTCTCTTTTTGTGAAGGTATGAGGGAGGTGACACCCAAGATAATTCAATTTCATTTCACAAGCTTTATACTTTTAACTGAAAATATCATCTTTCCTCTTAGGTTACAAATCAAATGATCACTGCCTGTAAGGCCTATATCACAAATAACGGCTCAGCAACCATATGGGATCAGCCGCAGGAAGTGGTATCTGAGAAGCTTAAAGCTGCTATTCGCTTGAATCAGGTACAATGTGATATTTAGCTGGAGGATGTACTTATATATACTGATCAAGGTCTAGATACCACAGCATTTTAAAAGGCAAAATGTGTCACATTTTCCTTTGCCTTTAATATGACAAGGGGGGGGGGTAGCTCTTTCAGCAATTTCTGCTGAACACTGTCTTTAAACACAACTTTTAACCTTCATCCACGTTTTTATTCTTCTACATCTGTCTAACCCATTTTGCCACATATTTTTCTAAGCTTGAAGGCTCTAATGTTCGTCCCTTGTAAGGAAAAATAAACACAAGAGGAACAAATAACTAGATGACATACATATTATATGTGCTAGCATGACCTTGTAAAGTAACCTCTGTAACTTTATCTGCAAGATTATCAGAAATGAACATTTTCATACCTCAGATGGATAATTTAAACAATTTTACAGCTCAAATTAGAAACTTTTTCTACTATTTTAATGTTTCATAATGCAAGCTTCACATTTGTTTTTTATTTCACAATTGTTCAATTTTATTTTTTTGTTTGTTTGTATGCATTTATTTGTATTTATTTCTTTCTATACACAATACTTAACCTTCATACCTTTTAGGGAAAAATCAATACAAGAAAACAACAAATAGGTTTTATTAATAATAAGTGGTGGAACAGTAGATGAAAATTACATTTTAAAATATGTTGATATATTGTATATTTTCATTATTATTTAACAGAAAAGTGATGCATAACTTGTAAACACAAATCTTTCTATTTAATATTTTAGGAATACCAGAAGTATTTCCAAAAAACCAAGCAGAAACTGGAGGAGAATCCCTCGGAACGCCAGTTTGACTTTAGCGAGATGTACATCTTTGGCAAGTTTGACACATTTCAGCGACGGCTGGACAAAATTCTAAACATGTTTAGCACCATTACCACCTACAATGCCCTGCAGGACTCCAAAATTGAGGGACTGGAAACCATGGCAACCAGATTTCAGGTATCATGCCCATGACGTAGTAATCAGGGGGGTCTATTTTTAGATTAACACAGAAGACAAAAGAACATACCCAGAAGATGATAGTGTAATTACTGAAGTAAGGATACGTTACCTTCTTTAGCGGCCTATAAATGTTTAATTAGGATGAGGCATTTGTCAGTGAACTAAAACAATTGTAAAATCTAAGGTTTTTTACTGAAAGGTTGTCAAACACTGTCTGTGCAGTCATTTTAAGATATTCACAAGAACCATATTATACACTTGGAGTATAATTAGAATTGATCATTGAAATCATTTAATATAATCATTGAATAAGATCATTGTAATGTACTGTTCATAATGGTAATGTAAGTTACTTAGTTAGGTAAGTCTCATAGGGTGAATACTGGTAAAAGAGCCTGGTTTTTAGATCCTGCCTAAGAGCCTGCTATTGCTGTAGATCTATAACTGATTATGTGTTATTCCATAATATTTTAGGGATAGGACACTCAAAATAAACATTCTGTCATCATTTACTCATGTCGATCCAAAGCATTATGCATTTTTTCCATCTGCTGAGCACAAAAGATATTATATTTTATGAAGAATGGTGATGACCAAACATCATTAACTTCTAGTGTATTTTTCAACAGGAAGTCAATGAAGTCACCTGAAACTCTTCATTTAAAAAAAAAAAAAATATATATATATATTGTTTTATTTATTTTTTCACAGTAGCAAGTTTATAATTTACCCATATATAACATAAGTAAATGATAACAGCATGGATGGACCATCGCTTTAATAATGATCAGAATGATTCAGGTTTGATTTAATGTATAACAATTTTCTGACTGGAGTAAGTATTGTTAACATAGACTAAGTGGTATTTGTTCTTTCTGCTGCCTACCATGGACAGACTGCAGATATGCTGGGGAAATGGGAGGTAACTGTAAAGGAATAACTTCTTTTAACATTATGCATGTCTCATCATGGCGCATTAACCAGCATGAAAAAAAGCCTTAACTCACAAGTAAAAATTGCCCTTTAACGCTGATCTGACATAAGTATTGTGGTTTATTTTAAAATCATAAAGGCTCTGATTTAAGTTGGCAGGCCGGTCCTTGATTTGCATTAAAGGGCAAATGTTACCTGTAGCTTTAACCAAGCACTGTCGTACTGCGAGTCCATTAACATTCATTGCATCTCTTTATTCCAGTCACAAGTTTATTTATTCACTCTCGTTTTTGTGTCCATGGAAACAAAGTTCAGACCCAGAGGACTCCACGTCCAGGAGTACTGAATAATTGAACAAAAGCTGATAAAGATCTATTGCTAACTCCTGTTCTTTGTGAAAGTTGACAGTCTATAGGGGTCGATGAATATTTTACAACTGCTCATGTGGGCATTTAAGGTGTTCTGGTACACACAGCATTTAAAAATTATGCAATATATATATATATATATATATATAATTTAATAGTGGATTGTAATCCAGAAAAGGTCACCTGAAACACATGTGTGCTTCTGATTACAGAAAGATTACACAAGATTTATATTTTAAAGAAACACAGACTGAATGGAGCATAGTTCTTAACATTTTTAAACATTTCTTTTATGATCCATATGCCAATTAACAAACAATCTTGAACAACATGAAGTTGAATAAATAATTTAATAATTTTAAACTATTGCATGTTTTGACATTTAATACATATTTATTTGATTTATTTGTGTGTATAGTGATTATATTGTGCTTTGTATGTCCAGACCATTGTGTTGACCATGAAGAAAAAACAGTACAGTTTCTTGGATCAAAGAAGGACAGACTTTGATCAGGACTATGATGAATTTTGTAAACAAACCAATGAACTTCATGTAAGTATTTTTTACTTTGTTTTGTAATATTTATTTATTACTATACAATTGCTTATGCTTTAAATATTTCTTTGTAGAACCAACTGAGAACTTTCATGGACAACACCTTTGACAGAATTCAAAATACTGAGAGGGCATTATATGTGCTCAAGAAATTTGAAAGGTAATATTTGATTTATTTGTTTTTTTTCACTTCACACACTTTATTTTAAATGTCGGTTATAACTATTAACTATGAATTTGTCTCAATAAACTTCTAAGTACTGCTTAGTAATAGTCAGTAAGATAGTTATTAAGATCAGTATTGGGCATGATTAAGTATGTAGTATTATAAGTATGTAAGTAGAGTATAAGTATTAATAAAAACACATATGTATGCTATAATATTTTCTACAGAATATATATTTTTTAATTAATAATAATTTATATGTAATATTTTTGTAGAAATTATATATTTTTAAGGTTTGTTTGATTTGTTTTCTTGACTGTTTAAAAGAACAATATTTAGCTGAAATATTATTTATTTATTTCAAATTTTGCACTAAATATTCTGTATTATAACTGCATTCATATCACCAGGCTTGGCATCCCAGATTTGGGCATCTGTGAGAAGTACCAGAAAATTCTGCAAAACTTTGGAAGGGACATTGAGATGGTCTCTCGAATTTACACCAAGCAAAAAACAGACCCCCCCATTGCTCCAGATCTTCCTCCGATCTCAGGGAAGATCCTCTGGGCTCGGCAGCTGTACAACTGCATCCAGGAGCCCATGGATCTCTTCCAGCAGATGCCTGGGCTACTTAGCACCCCAGATGCCAAACCCATCATTCGTAATTACAACCGGGTGGCCAAGGTGCTGCTAGAGTTTGAAATGCTTTATCATCAGAATTGGATGGCACAGGTCAGTTGTCCTGTAGAGTCAAAATAAGGTTAACTACTTTACTTAACTTTACTTTACTTTTTTTCTGATTGTTATTTACTTTTCTTTGCTCATGTGCCACTTGGTGAATTGTTCTAATAATTGTTTTTCTTATCCTGTAATTTATTTCTATATTATATATTATTATATATATTATACTTCCCTCTTTTTTAAGATTGTAGACTTTTTAAAATTTTATTTATCTTTGATATATTTTTCATGGAAATCTATTCTGGTCATTTTTACAGGTATACAATAATTAAATTAAAATTAAAATTTTATATTTCATTTAAAAAAATCATCTATTTGTCTGTAGGTTGAAGCAGTTAAAGTTGGCCTGCAAGCCTCTTTGCTCGTCAAGAGTCCAGAAACTGGGGAGTTTTATGTGAACTTTGACCCCCAGATCCTGACCCAGATTCGAGAAACAGACTGCATTCTAGGAATGGGACTGGAGATTCCACCCTTCGCAGCCATCTTGCTGCAGAAAAAGGATGTTTTAAAAATGAACTACAATAAACTTCAGGTATATCTGCTTGTAGCCTTTTTGATTGTTGGTAGATCTATATAAGTGGAGCTGGTGGAGGTGGAAGGTTTCTGAACCAAACTGTTAAAAAAAAGTAGTAAGCTAATTGGAAGCAGAATTAGTACAAGCCAGTCAACTCATGCAGTGCTGGTGGATGTCCTAATCTGCAGATTGCATTAAGAAACTGTAAACCTGTGCCATGTCAAATTTCATGACTGAACTAGATATTTCAAATCTGTAATCCTTTTTTTTATCTTTTGTAATTTTAAAGTTAAAGATATCATAAGTCATAAAGTCATAAATAAAGCAGTTTAATCCAAGTATTCCGAAAGTATTCCACATACAGTGTGAAAGTGTTATTCTAGTTTGCGTTCATTAATATTCTGAATTGTTTTTTATTTATAGATTTTCTCTTTGGTTTCGATTGAATCTTTAAATGTTGAATGTTAATATTTATATTAATGTTCTGTGTTATTGTGCTATAAGTTAAAATTATTTTATTTTACACACAGGTTTTATTTTTTTTAGTAAACCCATCAGGTCATGTACGTAGTGTAATGTGTAGCTTCACTAACAAGGCTGTTTTTGTGTGTGTGTGTGTGTGTGTGTGTGCTCTTGCGTTATTTATTCCTTGCTTCAGCTGATGGTGAGAGAGAACACCAGGGTGAGAGCTAAGATCCAGCCAGCCTTTGAGCAACTGCTCATGCCACATGTGACTAAAATAGATGACACCATCCTGCCCGGTCTGACATCCCTCAGTTGGACCTCTCTAAACATAGAGAAATATCTTAATCAAATCACTACTGCACTTGGTGAGAGAATCCACTTTATAGATGGTCTCCATGATTACTTTAGGAACTTGCACTACATTAAATGGCCACCAGTTCAGTATGTGGACATCCAATGATATACTTGTTGAACATTTAATGTCAAGATCACTGCCAATTATTGGAAGCTGCTCCAATGCCATTAAAAACAGCTTCTTCTTCTTGAAAGGCTTTCCATTTTATGCAGGAATATGACTGTTAGGATTTCCTGCATTTCAGAAACAACATTAATTTGGACACATACTTCCAGCCTTGTTGTGTACACGAGACAAACGTGCCTCGCATTAATAGATATTTGAAATGTAAGGCTTATTTCTCCTGGTTCACAGAGGACCTTGAACTTCTGCTGCAAAGAGTGAATGACCTGGTGGAGTTTAGAATAGATGCTGTTCTCCAGGAAATGAGCACGACTACACTGTGTGTGTTGCCTGAAGATGAGCCATGCACCTCTGAGGAGTTTGTACAGACCACCAAGGTATACACGTGTATAAAATATTTAATATTCTGTATTTTCAAAGGGATTTTAGGCAGAACCAATTCCACTTGCTAAAAAAGGTAAATTCAGAACAGTGAAATTATAGGACTCTTACATCCCCAAAATCATCAGAAAAATCTGACGAGGTGGTGATTTTGTATGAATTTGTATGTAAACACAATTTTTAGAAAGAAGCATAAATGTCTACCTCTAAAAGTGAAAGTGATGACAGCAGATTAAATGAGAAAGTTAAAATTTTATATTTCTACATATTTATATGAATATAGATACTAGCTCACTCTCTCAATTTAAATTTCCATTTGATAGCAAAACTTGTTATTATCAATTTTAAGTCTTCTTTTAGTTTAACAAGGCCGGTGTCTTTAGGCAGGTAGAGTTATTTATTTCGTCAGAATGCATGCCAGAATTTTAAGGAAACATTATGAACTAAATTATGTCTGTACTGCAGCTAAAGCACTTTTTTACTTAATTCGTTACATTTTAGTATCAAAATACCATTCTTGGTATCTTGTGATTGCTGCCATTTGCTATTTCATCCTTTTAAAAAACAATTTTTTTCGGAATGAAGAAATAATCGGTCTGATAATGCTCACTCAATTTATTTTCTATTTTAGGAGCTTTGCATCAAAGGAGCCCAAATGCTGCATACCAAAAGCTCATTGGTGGAGGAGGCAGCCAATGAGCTGATTAATATGCTATTAGAATTTGAGCAGAATGAGGAAGAGGAGAGAAACCGAGATGACAGTAGGACAGAGAGCAAAGTGGAACAGATGGACAGTGATGGTAAGAGCTGCTGTTCATCATCCATTCAGTTGGCACCACAAATTAACTTTATATATATATATATATATAAAATATTTATTTTTTATTTTTTTTAATGAAATGCAATTTATCGTTTAATGAAAGCATCTGTCAAATGCATAATTTTAGATGAAAAAAAGTAAAAAAAAATGAGTGAATGCATTTTTTAGTTTGACTCATTTAGTGGTCCTGAGTGCGAAAGGATAGATCTTGAAATTTTATTATCACCATCAAGAAGTGTTCTAATATGCAGAAAATTCTGAAAAACTAGACTTTATTATTGTAGCATCTCATGTAATATTTTGCTATCTTTTCTGTTTTATTTATCCAAAATAGAGGAGGAATGTAAATCTGAGGGCCGTCTGTTGTCACGTAGCACCATGGCCCCTAGTGTCGGCCCCTCTTCTCCAATGATTAGAAAGAAGAAGAAGAAGAAGGATCTTATGAAGGTGATGGAGGAGGAGGCAAAGGAGCTATTGTCTCATTTTAACCATCGAAATGTGGATGCATTACTGCGCCTTACCCGTAACACGTTGGAGACTCTGCGCAAACGCATCCTTGCAACATCACTGATGCATTTCTTGGGTTTGTGAAGTCACTTCATTCAGTGGTTTTACTGCTAATACTATATACTAATATATCTGTTTTTGGTCTATTTAATTAAAGTGCCCCTATTATGTCATTTTAAAGGTTGCTAATATTGCTTTATGAGTCTCTTAAAATAGGTTTACATGTATGCAAGGTCAAAAAACATCTCATGTTATGCATATAATCCTGTTCCTTGAAGGAACGAGACGCTACGTCGACGAGACGCTATGGGAACGCCCTCAGCGTGACGGCTCTAAATCGTGTGTGAAATCAGCCAATGATGAGTTGGGACGTCATGGCGTAGCTCGAAGATCGAGTCCATAAAATCGGACAAATGTGTGGGGGGTTGACCACCCAGCAGCATCACAGATATCGGCCATGGAGACCCCTGCTAGCAGGGCCTTCAAGGCCGCCACACCTTGTGTCAAGTGCACTCTGACTCCTAGCCTCGGCTGGAGTCCAGAGGACTCATATGACATGTTGATGGCATCCACAATCCAACGGCTTAAAGTTTGTTTGGTCGCTGGGAGCCCCTTCTTGGGTGGACCGAAACAAACAAGCAACTGCTCTGACTTTGGCAAAGTCAAGATGTGTAGGGGCCACTGAGAGGGCCTGGAGGTCACCTACTCTCCTCAGAGAACACAATGCTAGCAAATGTAAGCAAACAATCTGAAATCTCCTCTATGGGCTCAAAGGGGGGCCCACAGAGGGCTTCTAACAAGGGAGGAAACGCTGCCGCTTGATTACGAGCCTCTTGGTGTCTCTTGGATGACTGAATTCATGGTGACGCCGAACAGACCCTCAGGCGCAAGCCAGGCAGACTAGGGACATAGCCTTTAAAGACGAAGCCAAATCAGAAGAGAGAGAGAGCCTGCAAGCGTCTGCTCTACCCGAGGCAACGTCTTATAGCCTTTCTCGCTCATTCCGGCTACGTTTCCGTAGCACTCCGTAGCTGGAACAAATAAACGAGACGGCAGCAGCGCTGCACCGCCTTGACCAGGGGAAGTAGCAGTACGCGCTTCCGACCTAGTCTGGCTGGTGCTCGATCCTGTGGCGGAGGAGCAAGATAGGGACCTGCCCGTCTCGGACTCCTCTTCATATAAATCAAAATCACAGAGATCGAGCTTTGATCCCCGTGAATGCTGCCTCGGTGAGAGCGGGACCAGATCCACAGGATCTGTCCCCTTAGACTCTCAAACTGTATGCCGCTGGTGTAGCCCCATACCACAATGCAATGGAGGGCGCGTCCCTCTGGAAGCACCAACTCATTGTCCGGTTCCTCAGAGGTGCACGTCGGGTTAATCCCCCGAGACCACACCTCATACCCTCTTGGGACCTTGCCGTCGCCCTACATGGCCTCCCTTCGAGCTCCTTCAGTCTGCAGATCTTAAATATCACTGAAGATATTTCATAAGACACTGAAGATAGCGCTTCTGAATGCAAAGGCTTCCATCAAGAGGGTACCTACAAGCCTTCTCTGTTGACGAAGAGTGCCTAAAGTTCGGCCCGGCTGATTCTCACGTCATCCTGAGACCCCGACCCGGCTATGTGCCCAAGGTTCCTACCACGCCCTATCACGATCAGGTAGTGAACCTGCAAACTCTGCCACGGGAGGAGGCAGACCCAGCCTTAGAGTCGTTGTGTCCTGTCCGCACTCGGAGCATCAGACGCTCCCTGCAGCCCTTTTTTGCTATGGTGGACAGCAGAAAGAGAATGCTGTCTTCAAACAGAGTTTGGCTCAATGGGTGGTTGAAGCCATCTCCCTGGCTTATTTATACCAGGGAGAGCCTTGCCACTTAGGACTGAGAGTTCACTCAACAAGGAGTGTCACCTCGTCCTATGCGTTGGCTCACGGCACCTCTTTAGCAGATATCTGTAGGCCTGAGGGTTGGGCGACACCCAACACCTTCGCCAGCTTTTACAACCTCTGCATAGAGGCGGTGTCCTCCTGGGTTGTCACTGAAGACAGCAGGTGAGCGGGAGACCGGCTGGTGCCGGCTTGCTGCGCCACTCCTACGGGATCCGTGCGCAATTTTTCTCAGTGTTTCCCTTAAACTAAGTGAACCTGAATATTTGAAAAGGCATAATAGGGACACTTTTTTTTTAAAAGTTTTTCTTAAGTTGTGTTCACATTAGCGCAAATTTACTGGAATTTTGCATGCAAATAGGCCTATTGATTATTGTCAATTAAAGCAGGAGTGCTCACACAGAATATGCTTTCAAAAAAAGCTTTCTGATATTAAGGGCAACACATTCTCACAGCTAATTTGAAAATGTTCAAATTCACAGTGGCCTTCACACCAAATTATTGTTCTTGTGGAGTGTTATTGGAATGACTGATTTAGCAAAATAGCAGTAAATGTGAACACACTTCATATAATGAAACGACTGTAACTCATTGTTATTAAAGGGATAGTTCCCCCTAAAATAAAAGTTCTGCCATTAATTACTTACCCTCATTTTGTTCTAAACCTGTAAGACCTTTGTTTATCTTCAGAACACAAATCAAGATAATTGACCCCTGACCCTGCACAGACGCAACTGTAATGTTCCCATTTCCAGAGACATAGCAAGGCCATTGGTAAAAAAGTGAAAAAATTGCAATTTATTCAACAATTCTTTTGGCTGCGACTGAGTGAGGGTGGAGCCTGGCATGGATGTAACATTACCCCCTCCTCCAGGGCCCCTTCCAGACCCTCCTCCTGATGCTGGGCCCCTCCGACGTCGCCACATCTTCGGGTAACCCGAAGGGACGAAAGCCATGATCGAACAAGAGATGGGAAGTCTCTAAAGCAGTGGGTAAACCCTTGAGGGGTAATAGTTGACAGAACCAATCAATTATCACAAGGATACAGGTATGACCATCTGACGGGGGAAGATCTGTAATATAATCCACTCCTAGGTGTGACCAGGGGCATGGGAAGTGGAATGAGTTTACCAGATGGTAAGTGGCGTGGACTATTAGAGATCGCACATTGATCGATCCAAAACTGATCGTTCAGGAGTGAGAGTGTGATAGCCGAGGAACTTTACTGAGGACTGGTGGAATGAGCATTTTTCCGTCTTAAGGAACAGGTTGAAGTCAAGAGTCAAGACTTTCGAGACGTGTTGTTGATGCTCATGGATGTTGGATGAATAAATTAAGATGTCATTGATGTAGATCACTAGGAATTGATGGAGATAATCTCTGAATATTTTGTGCATGAAATTCTGGAAAATGGAGGGTGCATTAACAAGTCGATAGGTCATAACGCAATATTCAAAGTGGCCAGTAGGGGTGATGAAAGCTGTTTTCAAATCATCTCCTTTTCTTTTTCTGATTAGGTTGTATGCACTCCTCAAGCCTCTCTTGATGGCTGCAGGCACAAGTAGAAGGGGAAATTTGTCACATTGACTGATCTACCAATGTCCTTACTGTGTTTCTGGGATTGGGAATGTTGCAGTTGCATTGCTGTCTATGCAGAGTCTGAGAGCGCTTAGATTTCATCAAAAATATCGGTTACATTTCATTTTGATAGTCCACTTTAGACATTCTACTAACTGTGAGCAATTTTGTAGCTACATGTCAACTACTTGTCAACTAATACTTTTAGTTAATAATTTGCAAACACATGTCTAACTCTCAGAGTAAAATGTTAGGGTAAGTTTAGGGTAAGTAGAATACTGTAAGTTGATATACACTTGCAAAGTTTCTCATAGTCAGTTTGTTGTATGTTGTGGACCCATCAAAATAAAGCGTTAGCAGATATTAAGCAGACAGTCTACTAATAATCTAAAAAACTAATAATAATTAACAAAAGTCTTATGGGTTTGGAACAACATTAATTTTCATTTTTGTCTGAACTAACCCTTTAAATTTCACTTCTTATTCAACAGAAGCAGACTCCTCAAGACAGAAGGGAAGTGGGCAGCAGCCAATCTTTAGGGTGGGAGTGTGTTTAGCCATCCCCAACATCATCATGGTTCCAGGGCTAGATGAGGTTCAGCAAGCCTTGAACAGAGCTGTGGATTGTGTGGTCGGTGTCAGTAAAGGAGTTGGACAGTGGAGCAAGGAGAGAATTTCCAAGGTTTGTTTTCATTCACTAAGGCCATCTGACTCGATTAACTTTTAAGAGATATACACGCTAAAATAGACAGTGTTTATTCACAAAGAGTTCAAATGCACAACCACGATGACAAAGGCAATTTTCACTATGCACTGTGCACACCATTAATACAAATAGCATATTACATTTTGTGGATAGCAACTATGACTGCTTATCCTTAAACAAGATGATGTTTGCTCATATTTGCTGTATGTTCGATTTGAATACTACTCTAACTAGCCACTAAACAGACATTCAGGAGAATGAAACAACAGTAAAAATAGAATAAATGAAAGGATATAATTGGTTACACTTTATTTTGACATTTGACTTCAGACATTCTACTAACTAGTATATAAGTAACTTTCTAAGTACATGTCAACTACTGTAATTATTGTTGTTTTGCAAACGCTTGTATACTAACTCAGAGTAGACTGGTGCTCTGAGGTTAAGGTTTAGTAGAATAACTTGTGTCAGTAAGTTGTGTACCCATCAAAATGAAGTGCTTAAAGAAATTAAGCAGACGGTTTACTAATACTCTTGGTGACTGCCAGTTGACATGTAGTTGCAAAGTTACTTACTGTTCAAATGTCCAAAGTTTTATCTATATTTGTAAGAGAATTAAAAATATTTTCTCCATAATATACACAAACTATGCAATGTAATCTGAAGCTGTGCAGTACTGTGTGTGTCAGGACATTTCATAAGGAAAATCTTCACTGCCATTCAAAATTGTTTGTTTAAGAATAGCATGTTATTTCTCTTTCATCAAAATGCAGTGCCCTGGAACACGTCCTTTTCAGCTGAGGTCACCAAGGCCTCTTATTATTAAAAATTTTCATTTTTAACCAATCCTCTTGATAGAAAGTCCTACCTGCCATTCATTTGTATGAAAAAATCCTGCTTCGCTTCAAAATGTCACATTATATAAGGAAAAATGGTTGAAGTAGCTTATGGTGTACCATACCTAGTATTTTACCCTCATAGTCTGTAATTATTTTGTTTTCTTGAACTGACATGAATTCAAAAGTTGATATAGGCCAAAAAAATCAATGTAGTTCTTGTTTGAGTGTAATGTATGCAAAATGTCATACTTGAGTATATTTGCTGTCACAGAGGAAAATGAGTGAGCGACGGATGGCTGCTCTGAAACAGAACAGCCAAGAAAGTGAATCAGAAGACGGCGAATCGACCTATCACAGCTTAGCCGGTATGACTCTTACTTACTCTCTGTAATTACACAGCCCAGCAGAGCAAATCAAGAACTCACAGGTCTTTGGTCACTATAAAATTTATTTTCATAATGGTTGAAAATTGAAGCACTGGATGGTTAAGTTCATCGCCAATCATTTGATAAATAAAACTGGGGAATAAAGATAATGAATGCAGACAGTGGATGTGATTTTGTGAAGTGGTGACATGTCCCTAGTGTCACGGTAACAATCTTTTTTCCTCTTTCTGTCGCTTGCTCCCACAACTGACACATAATTGACAGAGTACAGCAGTGTCACAATGACATATCTTCTAACTGTAATGAAGCAGCTCTGTCTGTAAACCATTCATCCTTTAAAACAGATTATAGATAAAGGGTCTTTCATATAACTGATTTGAGGCAAAAGATAATATTGCTGAATCCTTCTCCCGTCTCCTCTCTGCTCTTGTTTATTAACTTTGACTCATCATCTTTGAATTGAATGTTTCCTTCTTCCAGGAGGCAGTACCTCAGATATATCGGCATCTGCAAACCAAGCCATTCCTGTCCAAATTAAGAACTATCACAAAAGCATATCTGAAAACAAAGAGATTCTCAAGCTGGTCTCTGTGCTTAGTACATCCATCAATTCCACCAAGAAGGTCTGTTTCAGTTTCAGTTTCCCATGGAAGCAAGTCTGTAAAGCTTTAACTATGGATACAGAAAAAAAATATACATACATACACATATATATATATATATATATATATATGAATATGTATATATATATATTTTTTTTTCTGTATCCAGGAAATAACACACGCTCTGGATCGCTTCAGCCTTTATCACCACATTTGGAAGAAAGATCGAGAGGAAACCATCCAGAAATTCATCCAAGGGAACCCTCTTTTTTCAGAATTTGAGTCTCAGATTCTGTACTACAGGGATCTGGAACTAGAAATTAATACAGAGCCTGAGTTTATCTCAGTAGGAGCTCTGGCATTATACACAGGTAGACAGACTCTGAATCAGTAGAAACTAAGAAACTAATAATGTTAGAGAGGGTACAGATAAGAGGTTGGTTTATTTAAATAGCACAATTAATGATTGCAGCAATAGTGTGAACATGTTTAATATTGATGTTTTTGTTTGTAGGTTGTAAGATATTACATTTACATTTAGTCATTTGGCAAATGATTTTATCCAAAACGACTTACAAAGTAGAAGTAAGCAGAACAACAAGAGAGCAGCAACATAATATTACTGTACATGCATATTACATTTATTTATATTCATTTTATTTAAGTTAATTAATTATTTATTATTTCAATCTTATGGCCGATTTCAGGAGAAAAGAGTTGGTTAATTCAGTTGATTACTATTATTTTTGTTGTTGTTATCTTAAAGAGGTCTGAATTCTTTGTTTGTTGCTGAACTTACCTACAGTGGATCTGAAATTGGCTCTTACTACTGAGACAAAAAGTTGGATGGTGGATTTTGGTCACCATTGCAACAGGAAGTATCGCATGGAGATGGAACAGATCTTCACTTTTATAGAGGAGGCAAGCAAGAAACTCAACAGGCAGATTAAGGACTTGGATGATATTCGTATTGCCATGGCAACGCTTAAAGAGATCAGACAACTCCAAATCTCCATAGACTTTCAAGTTGGTCCAATTGAGGTACATATAGAAAAAAAGAAAAATAAAGCATGTTGGGTCTGTATTACAACATGTTCACAGGGGACTTTTTGAATATTTTGAGAAAGGAAATAGGGACAAGACAGTAACTTATATATTGTCCTCTGCTCTAAATGCAATGTGTTATTCCTGGTTTTGGCCTGCAGGAATCGTATAGCATGCTACATAAATATGGATTGTTGATTGCCAAAGAGGAAGCAGACAAAGTGGACACACTTCGATACACCTGGGAGAAACTGCTTTCCCGTAGCACAGAGGTGCAGAATGAACTTGTGTCCCTTCAACCAAACTTCAGAGGGGAACTCATCAGAAATGTTGAGGTCTTTGTGGAGGACTGCCAACACTTCTACCATGACTATGACAGGGTGAGTCCTGAGGGGTAAACTCTATTCATGCACTTCTTTCACTTAGAGATGTTCCCTCGGGCAATTACAGCTACAAGCCCAAACACAGTTGTTTTCCTGCATTTATTTTCCTGTGGGTGTTCTGTAACATAAAATGCCAGGAATCAAAACACATAAAAATCAAAGTGATTCTTTGAAGCTTCCACTACACAGGAAAAACTAAGTGGTTGTTTAAATTATAAATTAAATTATCATAAATTAACAATATCTGCATATGTTTTTCTGGTTTTGTGCACTAAAATTCTCAGGATGGTCCCATGGTGGTTGGATTGGCTCCCCAAGATGCCAGTGACAGGCTTATTATGTTTCAGGTAGAGTATCCTGTAATTTACCATGCCTGTTTCCATAAACATAACTCAATTTTTACATAATGTTGTTTATATGTTTTGTTGAAGTAGATATAAATGATTTCTTGCTTGAAGTTATTTACTAAAATGGTCTGGTGTTCCACAGAATCGTTTTGACAATCTATTCCGCAAGTATATCACATACACAGGTGGGGAGGAGCTCTTTGGCCTACCTGTTACCCAGCATCCTCAGTTGCTTGAGATCAGAAAACAGTTGACACTTCTCCAAAAGCTCTACGGACTTTACAACAGTGTTATCGACACAGTCAATGGCTACTATGACATTTCATGGGCTGACATCAATATTGACAGAATCAACAATGAACTACTTGAGTTTCAGTCGAGGTGAGAAGGTTACAGAAGTCAAACTAAATTTCTGAATATCCAATCTCTGGCAGTAATATCATAAAAGTTACATATAAAAGCATGAAAGCACCAGGGGATTTCAATTGCTGTCTGTTCTGGGTAATCACAGAAGCCTCTCAGAGAATAGAATCATTCTCCATGCCTGTCAAGGACGGAAATTAAAGTCAGCTTTGTTGGAGCAAGTACCAGAATAACACAATAATCGTTTAAAAATAATAGAATGAACGAAGAATTTTCTTTTTGATTCAATTTAAAGTAAACTCAAGCTCAGTACAATAGGAATTAACTTCTGTCATTCCCTGCCAGCAAGACTTACTTTATATAACATTATAGTGGACAAAATTGTACAATTTTAAGAATCAATTTTACAATTTTACAAATTTACAAAAATATTGGTTAATATTTGGCATATGCATTAACCTACTAATTATTATTTTTTTTTTCTGCTTTATTTTGTTTTGCAGGTGCCGTAAGCTGCCACGGGCCCTTAAAGAGTGGCAGGCATTTCTGGACCTCAAAAGAACTATTGACGATTTTAGCGAGTGCTGCCCCCTGTTGGATCTAATGACTAACAAAGCAATGATGACTCGTCACTGGAAGAGGATTACTGAGGTTACAAGTCACACATTTGAGGTAGAAACTGATCACTTCAAGCTCCGCAACATAATGGAAGCACCACTGCTAAAGTACAAAGAAGAAATTGAGGTCAGAATTTAATTTAATAGATACTTATAGATAGATTAGATCATATTTTTGGCCTTAAAGGGTTATTACACCACAAAATGAAAATTTTTTCATTAATCACTTACCCTTATGTCTTACCAATCCCATAAAAACTTTGTTCGTCCTCAGAACACAATTTAAGATATTTTGGATGAACTGTCCCATTGACTGCCAAGTAATGAACACTGTCAAGGTCCAGAAAAACATGAACAACATTGTTAGAATAATCCACCTGCCATCAGTGGTTCAATGGTAACGTTATGAAGTGACAAGAATTCTTGTACACAAAGAAAATAAAAACATTTATTCAACAATTCCTTTCCTCTGTTTCTCTCCACATCACCATTGCACCATTTTGGAGAATATCTACTGGACGCAAACAGTGTATGGGGTGCTGTGTAAGCCACAACACACAGATGCTCAAGTCATAAATACACATACTATAGAAAACTTATCCATATGGTACGGCTGATACAGAACTGCATGAGATATTTGCGTGTAGTACATATTCTTCAAAACGGTGCTGCAGTGACACAGAGAGATACAATTGTTGAATAAATGTTGTTATTTTTATCATCTATACTGTCATGATCAGCTGGATGTGCCAGCTCTCTGAATGGCACTCCAGTTTGTGCTTACCTCTGTTTTCATGCCCGGACTCATTCCCACGAACTCACTGCTCATTTGTTGTCATGGTGTCTCATTGTTGTCTCCGCCCAGTCTTACGTGTATAAATACCCCGGATGTCTTTGTGTTTTCACGGTTCGTTGTTGGTGTGTAACGTGATTTTCCTGTTCCCGAGTTCTCTTTGCAGTCTTTGTTTTGTTTATTTCACTGTTTTGGATAACCTATTGCCGACCCTTTGCCTTCCTGACCATCCGAGTGCTTTTGCCGACATTGTCTCTGTCTGCCGGTGATTGACTCTGCCTGTTTGTTCCTCGACCCTCCATAAAAAATTTTTGCGAATGAATCCGAACGCCTCCTCGCCTCCTTTACATTACATATACAGTATGTATGAAGAGTTTATTCGTAGCGCCATAAAATACAGATTGAACCACTGATGGCAGAAGGACTATTCTGACGATGTCTTTCATCCGAGGATAAATCAATTTTACAGGTTTGAAACCACTGGGGTTCGGGTGACTACTGACAAAATTGTCATTTTGGCTTGAAGTAACCCTTTAAAGCTCTTTATTTTGCAAAATTGTATTATAACTGTAACAACCTATTGGTGCAGGACATCTGTATTAGTGCTGTGAAGGAGCGTGACATTGAGCAGAAACTCAAGCAAGTAATTGCAGAATGGGACAACAAGACCTTTACTTTTGCTCACTTTAAGACCAGAGGTGAGCTCCTTCTGAGAGGCGACAGCACATCAGAGATCATTACTAACATGGAGGATAGCTTGATGGTGCTTGGCTCACTTATGAGCAACAGGTGAGCCGTTAGACCAACATTTAATTTCTCTGGAAAATCATACTATACATGCAGCAGTAGTTTAGTAACATTCTATGGCTATGAAAATATCCACAGCATTTTCATAATAGTTTACACTTTATTTGATATTACACTATTTTCTGCTATCTAAAAATAACTTTGTCACTACATGTCAACTACAAGTCATTGCAGTATTAGTAGACTGTCTGGGTAATATCTAATAACACTTTATTTTGAAAAAAAAAGTAAAAGTAAAAAGTAATTTTGCAAGTACATGCCAGCTTATTCTATTAATATTAACTGTAACCCTATCCTCTACAGTCTACTAATAATTCTCTAATGATGTGAGCACAAAGTTAGTTAATACAATGTTAGGACTATTGTAATAAAGTGGATCACTATTCACTGTGATTTTTTCAAATTGACTGTATTGTGGCATTTAAATGTATATGTTGTGGAAAAATTGAATCACATACTCGTATACCCTTTGTCTCCCTATAGATACAACACACCATTCAAAGCTCAGATCCAGAAGTGGGTTCAGAACCTCTCCAACACAACAGATATCATTGAGAACTGGATGACCGTACAGAACCTCTGGATTTACCTTGAGGCTGTTTTTGTTGGTGGAGACATAGCCAAACAGCTGCCAAAGGTAATATTAGTATTAGTCGATGTCACTCCCAAACATTGGCACCTAGTTTTTAGTCATTATAGGAAGTAAAGAAACAATGGGGATAGAATGAAGAAATAAGACTTGGTCAAAATTAATGATGAATTTCAAATCCCCATATCCCATATGAGTATCATAGCCAAATGTGAAAATGAATATTCTTCAGTTTTCTGCATATTGTTTTTATTTTGTGTTTATTTAATCAGTTGTCTTATATGCCCTTATTTTAATTTTTTTTTAAATGTTATAAAACATAATTATATGAATTTTACAATATGACATGTTTTTACCCAAAAGAGAAAAACCTAAACTTATTTCCGGTAACACTTTAGAATAGGGATTAATTAATTAACTATTAATTAAGTTTAGGTATTGGGTAGGATTATGGATGTACTGAATAGGGTCATGTAGAATAAGGCATTAATATATGCTTAATTACTACTAATATTTGGTTAATATTCTAGTAATATGCACCCTGATAAGCAACTAGTTAAGATAGCCTAAAATTAAGTGTTACCAAATTTTCTTATGTTGAAATAATTATGTTTTTGCATTACAGTAATACCATTTTTTTAAATACATTTTTAAAAACGTTATTTTTAGCTCAATGTTGTTTGTTACCCTTTCAGTCGAATTACTTCGACGTTACATATGGGAACTCGCCAGAGAGACCAATTGCCTTTGAGCTTTATACAAAAGGCCAATGAATATTGGAAGGCATTTAGAAGTGCACCTCATTACTTCAGAGCCTGCGCCGTTTTGAGTTGTCCAGGAGTCCCCCTCTGCGACGTTCTGGAGAACCATCAAGGAAGAGTCCTGATTTTAGGAGTTTCCTGCATTCCTGCTCTCTCGTCTGACAGTGTTTTATCTGGGCGGCTGTCAGCGGATCCTGCGGGCTGGTAGCCTTTTTACAGGCTGGTGGGCCGGTCATTTTGCATATCCAGTGTGCAAAAGACCTCTGAGTGCATGTAGTTGCCGTGTTAGGTCTTCCCTGGGCAACCGGGAGAAAGTAAAAAATTTCCCACGGTTGATGAAGCGTTCTTCGGAATGTCGAACCAACTGTGCGTTTCTGGGTGCGGGAGTTTCCTCACCTCTTCGAACGACATGATTGTTGTCTCGCATGTCTGGGGCGATATCACTGCCCGCCTCACCAACTAGCGCGCAGACTACACTGAAATGCCTAAATACGTTTAGGCTCAAGACAGTTGTTCCTCTCAAAATGTTTTCAGAGGCTCCTGGGCAAATGACAGCTTCAGCTGCGATCACGCCGCTGGACTTGCTTCAAATTAAACCGCTTCAGCGTTGGTTAAATGATCGGGTCCCGAGATGTGCACAGCACCGTGGCACACTCCGGACTGGCGTTTCCCATAGAGTTGCCACCTATTCAGCCTGCGATCTACCCTGCTCCCCTGGGTCGGGGTGCCTCTGGGACAGGTATCCAGATCGACACAGGCCAGGGTGCTGTATGCAACGGGCAAGCAGTCATTGTATACATTAGAAAAACACTACGCTCCCGCTGCAACTCGCCCGCCATCTGCTTCTGTGGAGTCAAGCAGCTGAAAATCACTGCGTGTCATTCACATTCCAGGTATACTCAACCGTGATCAGCTCACGGCAGTCCACCCATCCTTGAGAATGGCGACTCCACCCTCAGGTAGACCAGCTGTTATCAAGCACTTCAGCGAGGCCAACATTAAACTCTTCGCCTCCTCCGAGTCTGCCTGTTGGATGCACTCGCACTCAGCTGGCCTCCGGGGCTTAAGTACGCCTTTCTTTCCCAGTGAGCCTCCTTGCACATACCCTGTGCAAGTCCAGGGAGGACGAGGACGCTCCGAGATGGGTCTGTTGTTGACTAGGCTCGCAGTTGTGCTTTCTTTCTAGCAGACCTGCTTCACCAGGTTTTACGAACTATGCGTAGAGGCCATGTCTTCTCACGTCCTCACTGAGGACAGCAGGTGAGCGGCACTCCTACGGGATCCGTGCGCTTAAAACATCTCAGTGTTCTCTTAACTGTGCGTAACCTGAGTCCTCCCTGCCCCGCTGTCACGAATCGCACCTCTGTGGCCCTCTCGGGAAGTCAGCAGCGGGAACCATCACCAGAATTCTAGTTCCCGCACGGACCCTTTATACCCACGTACCTCGGCGTTTTCGCGCCGTTACGCCCCTTTCCTGCCCTATTTAAGGAAGGACTCTTGCACTAGATTGACGCGAAGTATCATCTAGCCATTGCTATTGACTCTGAGCGTTTTCCAAGTCTGTTCCGGAAGATTTTCCCGTGTTTGTTTTCTCGCCTGTTTTTCCCGTTTGTGATCCTCTGCCGCCTGTCTCGACCTACAGCCTGTTCTACGACTCTGATCTTGCCTGCCCCCCTTGTTATCGACGCTGTACGCTCTGTGTTTGTTTGTTTGTCTGTGACATTAAAACCAACATTGCACATGGATCCCTCCGAGTTGCATCCTTCATTACACCCGCAGTCTGACCTAGAGCAGAGTAGCTCCGACTGTGCTACCTCTGGGTCTCCTTCGCCCAGTAGGTGTGGCAACAAATCTCAATATTCCACAGTCTGCCAGAAGGCTGTGTTTCCCTTGAATTATATCCATAATCTTATTGATGTATTGTATTATTTTATTCCACATGCGAGAACTGTGTGTCATGTGTGCTCCGCTCTCAACCGCTGCTTCAGCACCACTGAAAGCAACTCTGTGAGCCCCCTTCTTGGGCCACAGAGGGTTGGGAAGGTTACGTGCAGATTCCTCTGCATGAAACTTGAAAAGTATCTCGCCAGTCGGCAGGGGGGGTCTCCGCGTAACACGGCCTTAGAGCCGTGGCCTGTTCCATGGGTGTTCCCATGTGTAACGTCAAAGTGATTAGACTGAAAGGGTAACGTCTAGGTTACAAACATAACCCACATTCCCTGAAGGAGGGAACGGAGATGTTACACTTCTCTGTTTACCACGACTCTGAGGTCATGCTGACGCCGGCTCGGCTCTTCAGCGAAAACCTGCATGTGCATTCCGCTCGTGCCCTCTTATACTCACGCAGTGATGAGGTGCACCTGAGCGCAATCAAATGGACGGCAATATTCATTGGCCTTTTGTATAAAGCTCAAAGGCAATTGGTCTCTCTGGCGAATTCCCATATGTAACGTCTCTGTTCCCTCCTTCAGGGAACGTGGGTTACGTTAGTAACCTAGACGTTTTGTTTTGTGAAATGCCACATGTGTTTTCTTTAGTTTTTTTTTGCAGTTTTGAAAAATTCTATATTTAATGTGAAATCTTATTAACACAGTCAAATTAATATTTCTGTTTTAGGAGGCAAAAAGGTTCTCCAACATTGATAAATCCTGGGTGAAAATAATGACTCGAGCTCATGAGATGCCTAATGTAGTCCAGTCATGTGTTGGAGATGAGACTATGGGTCAGCTGCTGCCTCACCTGCTGGAACAGCTAGAGATGTGTCAAAAATCCCTCACAGGGTATGTCATGCAACTGTTTATCAGTCAAGTCCTCATGTCAGGATTCAGCATTTTCTATAGCAAGATGCACCTGGGAGCTAGGTTGAGGGAAAATAAAATCTGTGGTAAAAAACTTTGCATGTAACTTTAAAATCTTACCTTTACCAGTTGCATTTTTTTCTAGGCACAGTTCTTCATAGAGCAGCTGATTTAAGCAATTACTTTTTCTGCTTTACAGGTATCTGGAGAAGAAGCGATTGCTCTTTCCACGTTTCTTCTTTGTGTCAGATCCTGCACTGCTGGAGATTTTAGGCCAAGCGTCTGACTCACACACCATCCAGGCTCACCTACTCAACATCTTTGACAACATCAAATGTGTCCGCTTCCATGAAAAGGTGATCATTAATTTAAATAAGCAAATATAATGTAATATCTGCCTTTGCATTTTTAATCAACTTTTCCCAACAAATTGCTTTTAAGATGTATGATAAGATTCTGGCAATATCATCAAGAGAAGGGGAGACAGTTGAGCTGGACAGACCCGTCATTGCAGAGGGCAATGTGGAGCTCTGGCTTAATGCGCTACTGAAAGAATCCCAGAGGTCTTTGCACCTTGTCATCCGTCAAGCTGCACTTGCCATTCAAGACTCTGGCTTTGAGTTGATCGAGTTTTTGGACTCTTTTCCTGCACAGGTATATAAGTTAGTGACAGTGAAAGCACATTGTACTGTGTATTAATCAACATGGTACAGTACTGTATGTTAAATGGATGCTTTCTGTGGATTAGGTTGGTTTATTGGGAATTCAGATGATCTGGACGAAAGATTCTGAAGATGCTTTGAGCAATGCCAGATATGACCGTAAGATCATGGCTAAAACCAACCATTTTTTCCTTGAGCTGCTTAACAATTTGATTGACATGACCACAAAGGACCTTGGAGCTGTTGAACGAACAAAGTATGAAACACTAATCACCATTCACGTACACCAGAGGGACATCTTTGATGATTTGGTGAGTGCTTTAATCCAGATTGTTAATCCAGTTTATATAGTGCATGGTATGATTGTTAAAATTGGTAAAAAAAACAGACCTTTTTTTTTTTTTTATAAAGCTTTACAATATCCAAAGGCAGTTTAGCTAATGACAGGAACCCAAATTATTTGTTTATCAAGGTTTTTTTTTTCATTTCTTCTTTTAATTAAATATATTTCTCATAATTTGGATACGTCATCTGGCAAGGTTGGACTTCTTCTGACGTAGTACCACACAGTACTTAGGCAGTTTTAAGCACTTGTAGACATGCATTTGAGACAATTCCAAAAGATAACACCCATCAAAAAATAATGTCAGTGCAATGTCTGTTCTTGTCACACAGTGTCGATTGCACATCAAAAGTCCCACAGACTTTGAATGGCTGAAGCAATGTCGTTTTTACTTTAATGAAGACTCGGATAAGATGATAATCAACATCACAGATGTGGGTTTTGTGTACCAGAATGAGTTTCTAGGCTGTACAGACAGGCTGGTCATCACTCCTCTCACTGACAGGTGCTTCTGGCAATTACAAGCTTGTTTACCTCTATTTTCTCACTGTGTTTATGTATAATTACAAGGCAGATGTGATTTCGTGATATGATAATAACACTTTATTTTACGGTGACATGTTGTGTACAAATGTGTACATACTATTATAATAACATTAACCATTACACTTTGATAGTCCATTTAGACATTCTACTAACTATAAGTAACTTTGTAACTGCATGTCAACTACTTCTCATTAATTCACAATTACTCTCGTTATTATCATAATAATCTCATTAAATGTTACTAACTAATTAAATTACTAACTCTCAGAGTAGACTGTTAGGGGTAGTTTTAGGGTTAGTAGAGTAAGTTAAGTATGTAGTGGACTCATCAAAATAAAGTGTTAGACGATATTAAGCAGACAGTCTACTAATACTCTAATTACTGCTAGTTGACATGTAGTTGCAAAGTTACTTACTGTTAGTAGAATATCTATAGGGGACTATCGAAATAAAGTGTTACCACAATAACTTATGCAGAATTACATGCAAGTAACCCTAAGCTAAACCAAGCACCCAAGTGCATGCTTTTAATTAATTTTACTCAGTACTTAAACGTATAATTACACTGTAACAAAGGACACCTTAAAATTAAGCGTAACTGGGATTTCTTATAGATTATGCACTTCTGCCCAGAACAAAATACAAAAGCCCAACAAACAGATGAGCATAAGAAAATGTTATTTATTTATGTATTTATTTACATTGCAATTGTTAAATTTGATTAAGATTAGCATATATTAATCTCTGCATCTTTGTCAATACCTTTTCCAGATGCTACATTACTTTAGCTCAAGCTCTGGGAATGAGCATGGGTGGAGCCCCAGCTGGGCCAGCTGGAACAGGAAAAACAGAAACCACTAAGGACATGGGCCGCTGCCTGGGCAAATATGTGGTGGTATTTAACTGCTCCGATCAGATGGACTTCAGAGGCTTGGGCAGAATTTTCAAAGGTGCCACACATGTGCTCAGTGCACATTATAAAAAAATTAATTATAACTTTATTCTTTCAATTTAGAAAAAATCATATTCATGTAGTAAAATAATAAATGTCAGTACAAGCTTGTAAGCACATGTATTGTCATTCATTGTAACTTGTAAGCAATCATCTCTAATTCATTACCCATACGCAAGTAATACTTCGGTGATATGGTGTGTGAAATTAAACATTAATTTTTTCATTTTTTTTGTCATTTTATAAGGATGTTCTTATTGCATGCTTGAAGATTTTCTTTTTTTGTGTTTCTAGGTCTTGCTCAGTCTGGCTCCTGGGGTTGTTTTGATGAGTTTAACCGTATTGACCTGCCAGTGCTTTCAGTAGCAGCTCAGCAAATCGCCATTGTACTCACCTGCAAGAAAGAACGGAGGAAGAACTTCATCTTTACAGATGGAGATAACGTGGAGATGAACCCAGAATTTGGAATCTTCCTCACCATGGTGGGCTGGTGTCTTTATGTCTTATTTAAACTATCAAACATCTCACAAAGATTTACTACGAAGCAGGAACTAATAAATGGTATACATAAAAAGTATTGCAGTAGTTTGTACATTTCTTCACTGCAAACACATAATAGAACTGTGACTGCAAATCATCATTGTTAATTGGTGTCACTCTTAAAATAAATAAATACAATTTTTCAATTTTCTAAACCACTACAATGAGATGCAGAGAAATATTATTCACATCTGGTCAATTGATTGTATTTTGTATTCATATAGAACACATTAAACATTATGGTTATATACAGTTACTTATAGATATATCATTACTGCTTGTGAAAATCAGTGGGAAAAGACTAAATGAAATGTTTCAGATTTAAAGGTTCCACATGTTAACATAAACCTTAATACAAGCTACAGCTGTATGTGCAGCGTGTTGTTATTGTCACAATTTCTTTTGGTTTGTTTTGTCTTTTTCTCTACAGAATCCTGGATATGCAGGGAGGCAGGAACTTCCAGAGAATCTGAAAATTAACTTTCGCTCAGTAGCGATGATGGTTCCTGACAGACAGATAATTATCAGAGTGAAACTGGCAAGCTGTGGATTTATTGACAATATCGAACTAGCCAGGAAATTCTTCACTCTATACAAACTGTGCGAGGAGCAGCTCTCTAAACAGGTGATCATTAGTAGCAATGTACTATATAACTAATAATGAGATTATTGTGACTCACTCATTGTGAACTAGATTAGCAAATAAGGATAGAAAATACAGTAAACTCTTTGCTTAGGAACTTGAGATAATGACAGTATCCAGGTACCCAGAGCATAAACATGGTATTTTTTCTTGCTTCCAAATCTGTATCAAAGTCTATTAAACATGTCAGCCTTCATTCTTGAATAAACGTACAAAATTATACAAAACTTAATTGACATTTTGAATAAAGTTGTGTTAGAGATTACCATTGTAAGTTTCAAGAGTTCACGCTTCCTTATGATGACAATTTTGCCATATTTGGCGTGCTTGTCTAGAGGGCAAGTTGTTTAAGTTGTTTAAGCCCTAGCGAGGACTGAGCTCGGTGTCCGGCTTGAACTCCACCTGCCCCCCTGGTAGGAAGACGTGAATGAGGCGGAGAAGGGGTGGAGGCGGGATGCGTAACGAGATATGGAAGGGAAGGAAGTAAGCTTATTTAAGGGGAAGGTATATGGATTTGATTGGACACGGACAGAATTAGGTTGATTAGGAAACACAGTTCCAGCCGTGGCTAATCATGCGTACGCTGTCCTCTGGAAACTTCTCATGTTGATGGCAAGTTAGTAATAGATATATATTTTTTTAGCAATTTTAAGTAATTCTAGGCAATTATATATATATATATATATATATATATATATATGGATTTCTTTTTTCCTCTAAGGTCCACTATGACTTCGGTCTCCGCAATATTTTGTCCGTCCTGCGCACACTTGGAGCAGCAAAACGGGCCAATCCTAATGACACAGAGTCCACTATTGTCATGAGAGTTCTACGAGATATGAACCTGTCCAAACTGGTAAGAGTGCCAGCACACATACATAGATTTAAAATACTGTATACTGTACCAATAGACCGAACAGTCAACAGTCAACTATAATCTTCGATTATAGATTCTCACTCGTATCAATTTGCAATTCAGCATCCTGCATCCAGAATTCCTTTCTAAAACCTTCTGTCATAACAATGAAATGTGTCTCTGTCATTTAAGATTGATGAGGATGAGCCATTATTCTTGAGTTTGATTGAGGATCTTTTCCCTGGAATTCAGTTGGATAAAGCTGGATATCCTGATTTGGAGTCAGCCATAGACAAACAGGTTATATGGTTGATAATTAAAAATTACATTTTTAATTAAAAATTACAATTTAAAGTGGGAATCAAAATTTGTGCCTTTTTTTTCTATAAGGTGACAGAGGCTGGTCTTATCAATCACCCACCATGGAGGTTAAAGGTCATTCAGCTATATGAAACTCAAAGAGTCCGTCATGGGATGATGGCACTAGGACCCAGCGGAGCAGGAAAAACAACCTGCATTCATAGTCTAATGAAGGCCATGACCGGTGAGAATTGGACATTAGGCACAGAAACCAGACTCTTAACATTATTATATCATTATTGATTAATTAATTTGTGATTTTGATTGTGAAACAATATGTCTAGATTGTGGCCAACCTCACAGGGAGATGCGCATGAACCCTAAAGCAATAACTGCACCTCAGATGTTTGGTCGACTTGATGTGGCAACCAATGACTGGACTGATGGAATCTTTTCCACTCTTTGGAGGAAAACACTCAGAGCAAAGAAAGGTAGATCACCTATTTAAAAAGGGGAATAGAATATGCATGAAGGTTTTTTCAACTCTCAGATTATTCATTAGTAAATCTAAAGTGTAAAACACTGAACATTAAAATTATTAATCAGATTTGACATGTCTGGTCTGAAATGTCTTCTGTTTGTAGGAAGTAAATTTTTTAATATATGTGAGCAGAGCCCCTTAGGGTCAGTTGTGCAAGAAAGCCGATGTTTTCCAGTGGTTAAAAAACCTCTCAAACAGGCAAGAGTGTACTATTCCCTCCCATTACATAAAAGGAATTGAGATCTATAACACATGAAAGAGAATGGTTCATTTAAACGGGAAAAACATGCTGAAGCCTATCGACTAGGGTTTTCAAATCAATGAACAAGTGCAAAAATCAAACAGGCCTTTAGACACTAATGGGCAAAGCGATCCACCATAAGATGTCAAATGTCAATCATTGATCACAATGATTGATGGAAGCCATAATGTTATACTTTTGTGTATCTGTTACGTTTCTCATTTGCACTTCAAATTTTGTTTATAGGTGAACACATATGGATTGTCCTTGATGGGCCAGTTGATGCTATATGGATTGAAAACTTAAACTCGGTCCTGGATGATAACCGCACACTGACTTTGGCCAATGGTGACCGCATTCCCATGGCCCCCAATTGCAAGATTGTGTTTGAGCCACACAACATCGATAACGCCTCCCCAGCCACAGTGTCCCGTAATGGGATGGTGTTTATGAGCTCTTCCGTTCTTAACTGGAGTCCTATTTTGGAGGTGGGTGATGAGGAACAAGTACAGTATATTATAGCATATAGTATGTAATATATTACAAATGATGCATTATTTGATATAATGTACTTTTTGTGTACATACATGTTTTTGCAGTCCACTTATATTTGAAAATCCTGTCCTGTAATTACATTTGCTAATCATTTCTGTAGTTATATTACATAGACCCCTTAAACGCTACCATGCCAAGCCTGCCCCTAGCCTGATCCATATCCTACCTCATTTTCAGCAAAAGTGTTTTGCAATTTAACATGAACACAATAGATACATTGTACCTAACAATTCAATATTTTATTATTAAGTATTAACAAAATTTAGGTTAACTCTGCTACAAAACCTAAAGGCACCACAAGGAACACTCTAGTGCACGTTTAAATTAGCCTATAAGTAATAATGAAATAATTAACTACTAAGTAATTAAATAAATGGAATCATGCATGTTTCAAGCAAAATGAGTGTCAGCAGCTTAATTTATTGGTGAACTATCCTTTTCTGTTTAACCTTAATGGTTAGTTCGACCAAAATTGTAATTATTTCATCATTTTTGCACCCTCATGTCGATCCAAACCTATAAAGCCTTTGGACATTGGTTTCATCATATGATTTGGTAATGCCTCTTTCAGAACTTATATTAAATCACTAGATTTTAATGTATTTTGAAGCATCAAAGATTTAAGGGGAAATGGACTTTCAGTGGACAGACAAAAATCTACAAATATGTCCCTGCACATTTGCATCATAAAAGTGAAGAAGACATCTGCAGAACCCTTAATGTAGAAACCTGTGGTTCTGCTATAGTTATTGCTTATACTCCACTCTGAATTAATGGAGTCTAAAATCCCCAAGGCATTTCTCTATGTCTTTATAAAAGACTTCAAAGCGCTCAACTGTTCAGTGGATGAAGAGTAAATGAGGGAGAGCCAGAAAAAGACAGAGAAGAAGGACAAACTATTTTTGAGCTCTAAAGGATACTTAATTTAATTTCTACTATGTGTGTGTCCTTCCTGGCCGGTTTTTCATTTGTGTGTTTGCTTTTAGGGCTGGCTGAAGAAACGTTCCCCTCAGGAAGGGATGGTCCTGAGGGAGCTCTTCTCCTCCTCTTTTCCGGAGCTCTATCGGTTCAGCGTCCAATCTTTGCAGTATAAAATGGACATGCTGGAGGCCTTCATCATCATGCAGTGCATAAACATGCTGCAAGGACTCATTCAGCCCAAGGTTGTGATTCAAATGCTATAGTCCTCATTACCCCAGATTTTGGGGTAATAACCCCAGGGGTCACCAACTAGCAAACTTCAGTTATGACCTTTTGGCACTTTATCCTATAATATTTTTGTCTAACCCCAAACCCTTTACACTTCTAGCACCTAGCAACCCTATTTCCCACAAAGCAGCAAAATCTTGCTTATATGACTTATAATGGTCATCATCAAATTGAAATACTGGTAACACTTTCTATGAAGCCCGAATTTATAGTACATTATAACGGCATTCTTAAGACATTATAATGAATGCATAATGCGTTATAAATACCTTCATAATATGTTGCATCTGTCAGGTGAGGTACAAGGTGCAGAAGGAAAAAGGCTTGAGAACAGTTCGTCAAGAAATATCAAAAACTGTGAGTCTTTTAATGACAAAAAATGCAACAGAAAAACCACTGCCGCTCACTGCGCGCAGGGACAGGTCCAAAAATAGAAAAAAGCTCAGGGAAAAGTATCTCAAAAACAAGGATGACAAAAACTAAAAAAACTGAGCCGATAGCAGGAAAAACCTCAGCAAAAACAAAACAAACAGTCAAATGAAAACAAAAACCAGCCTTGGTCTGGAGTTGCCACACTCCGAGAAATATATAAACTACTGGTGAGGCAGCGAGCTCTCCGCAGCAGGAGTCATTTCCACAGCATGAATCAGGAGAAAAACTGTTAAGCCAATGGCCAAAAAACAGACGAAAAACAACCACGGAACTCAAGCAGGACTGGACAAGACTAGACTTCGGAGAAAAATACTTGTTGAAAGAAACAGGTAGAGCAGCCAGACGAAAAAAAGATTCTGAAGATTAGAATTGGGGATGGCGGCTTAATATATGAAACATGAAACATGAAATACCGGATGAACACGCAATAAATTGGGTAGTTGTAGGCAGACAGCGGCGGGCAAGATAATCTTGGAAATCGAGAAAGGGACGATAAATTTGTGAGGCAATTTTCGTGAAGAGGACTTGAGAGGTATATTACGTGTGGCCAGCCAATCTCATTGGCCACAAATATACCGCAGGGCTCTGGTACGACGGCGATTAGCGGCTTGACACATCTGCTTACGGGTCTTAAGATGAGATTTACGTACCCTCCTCCAGGTCAACTGAGCCCGCCTCATGAATGCCTGGACGGAGGGGACCGAAACCTCCCCCTCGAGGTCAGAAAATAGAGGGGGTTGGTAGCCAAGGCAGCCCTGAAAAGGAGATAACCCTGTGGCGGACGATGGAGCGGTATTGTAGGCATACTCTGCCCAGGCCAATTGATCGCGCCATGAGGACGGGTTATGATTGATCAAGGTGCGGAGGATTTGGTTGGTTCGCTCAGCCTGCCCATTAGTCTGGGGGTGAAATCCTGACGACAGTAGCTCCAATCTGTCAGCAGAATTCCCTCCAAACTTGGGAAAAAAATTGAGGACCTTGGTCAGAAACCACGTCCAACGGTAAACCGTGGATCTTAAAAACGGATTCAAAAAGAGCGAGGGCCATTTCCTTAGCGGAGGGCAACGGAATAAAATGTGCCGCTTTACAAAAACAGTCCACCACAGTTAAGATAAGAGTCCCCCTTCGAAAGAGGAAGCCCGGTAACAAAATCTAAGGCTAGGTGAGACCATGGTCGAGACGAAATCGAGAGCGGACGAAGAAACCCAGCGGGCGGAGAATTTCCAGGTTTAGTCTGAGCACAGACATAACATGATGCGGAATGACACCAGAGCATTACAGGGTGCCGTAATGATTTGGGCACGAACAGACGATTCGCAAGGCAGCCAATAGGCACAGTTATGTGGGAGAGAGCTCTCTTTACTCGCTGCTCAATTCCCCAAACCACAGCTCCTGCTATGCAACCCTTAGGCAGAATGGGCTCGCAAAAGGAGCTGTCCTCAGTAGACCCGAAAAGACAGGAAAGGGAATCAGGCTTCGTGTTCTTAGAACCCGGGCAGTAATATCCCGAAAAACAAGGCCCATCGTGCCTGTCGTGCGTTAAGGCGTTTAGCAGAACTAAGATAAATGAGGTTACGGTAGTCAGTCCACACTACAAAGGGGTGGCTAGCCCCCTCAAGCCAGTGACGCCACTCACACACGCACGAGACGCACAGCAAGGAGCTCACGGTTTCCAATATCATAATTACGCTCCACAGGGGATAGGCGATGTGAATAATAGGCGCACAGATGGATCTGATCATCTACAGAGGAGCGCTGGGAGAGCATGGCTCCCACTCCCACCTCGGATGCATCCACCTCAACAATGAAGGGCTTGGAGGGATCCGGGATGGAGAGGATAGGGGCTGAAGTGAACAGCTTCTTTAAATGTTCGAACGCTTCAGCGGCAGCTTTGGACCAGACAAATTTGGTCTTCGTGGATGTGAGCGCAGTGAGCGGAGCAGCGACCTGACTAAAATTTAGGATAAAGCGCCTATAAAAATTAGCAAAGCCCAAGAATCTTTGAAGGCGCGAGTCAGGAGCAGAAAAGGATTAAATCCATTTACAAATATGAATTATTACGATTGAGACACGGGAAGGCGTACAGATCCATATGCAACAATTTATTGGAGAGACACACACACGCACACTCACACACACAGAGTGGAACAGGCAGCAAGGTCGATAACGGCAGACGGGGATAACAGAGTCAAAGGCAAGAGAATAATCCGAGTTCTTGGCAGAGGGCCAGGCGATGAGGCAAACAGTGTCCAGAAGAGCGAGAGTCCGAGAGCAGGCTTGGGTCTAGATCCAGGTAGGCAGAGAAACACAGAAAAACACCAGGAACACAGGAAAACATGGATGACTTGACAACGGGGAAAACAGACGTACATCCAACATTGACGAGCGACTAACAAAAGGATATCCAGGGTATTTATACATGTGACATAAGGCGGAGAAACAATGAAACACCTTGACAACAAACAAGAGGGGCGGAGACATGAA